>VZTT01049136.1:100981-127178 GCA_013400855.1 Buphagus erythrorhynchus
GCGCTCCCGATCTCCCGTCCCCATTCCCCGTTCTCCGCTCCCCACAGCGACCTCCGCGCCGCGCCGGCCGGGCCAGGGCCGGGCAGCGCCTCCGCCGGGCTCGGCACGGCGGGCACAGCTCCTGCTCGGTGCAGCAGGATTTGTGCGGCCGTGGCGGAGGGGAGCTCAGGATGAGGTGCCCATCCTCTGCGGCGCGATCTGCAGGAGGGCCGGCAGCTGAGGACAGCAGGCCCCACGCAGAGACTGTACCACTGAAGGCCTCGCTCAGCGGCAAGTGTTCATGCGCTTGTCACATCTAACTTTTGGAATAATCAGCGCTCCAAAGCCCTGTACAGGCGAGATTCGCCATCTCTCAACACACCCCGACTCAGGGCAGGAGCGAGGTGCGTGCCCTGAAACCATGGTTGTGCTAAACATTCACCTTGGTTAATGTATCAAGAATGCTGCAGCACTGTAGATTAATGACAAATGCTGTATTTTACACAGAAGGAACTAAAAGAATTTTGGATTCGTTAAAAAAGTAGCATAACCCTACATGGCAACACAGTTTAGCTAATGTGTACTCTGAATCACACATAAAGCATTAATTCTGTACATGTGTATAATATAATCTTGATCTGAGACTGATTTGAGAGTGCAAGGCCATAACAATAAAGCACTTCTAAAAAGTATAAGTTCCAGTAAAATAACATTTTGGCTGAGTTTCTCTGAACTGACACAAAACAGTATGGTATGTTTCATTTCTTGTGTATGGTTTTGGTGGGCACTGTACAGCACTTCTGCCAAGTTCTTTAAGATATGGCAGGATAGAAAGCACTGCATAAAAGTACACAGTTTACTTAAAGGTGGAATTATTCTTTAAAGTAGCATGTTGCAAGGACTCAATTGTATATGTAGAAGAGATGAATAGAGATCTTACTTCTTTCTTCAGAGAGCAACTAAGACCTGTATTAGAAACAAATATTTTTTGATGGTTTAACTTCACCATTACATAGCAGCAGTAGTCCTAAGCCTGGACTAAAAAGCTGAACTGCAGGTGCCTTTCTTCAGTGTGAAATTGATGCAAAAATCAAAGAGAGGGAAAGCAGGAAAAGGGAGAAAACAGCAGCAGGATGTTCAATTTTACCTGCAGCAAGGGATGAATCACTTTTACCTGCAGCAATAACTTAAGAGCATAATTGGTAACTTTAACATTTCCTTCATTTTCCATTAAAATAACATGGCTATTTCAGAGGTGGTGTGATGTCTGACCTACTGGAACAGCAGGCAGAACAGTTACTCAGAGACAATGAAAATCTCTGCTTTAGCTACTTCATCTTCAACAATGAAACATGAACAGTCTTTCAATCTGGAAAACCTGCAAGACAAATTTTCACGAGTTATCCATCTCTAAGTTCAGGACAGTCCATGTCAAAAGACACTGAAAAAGGTTTCAGGGAAGTAAAGCCTACAGTAACGCCTCATGAAAGTTAAGTTTGGTTTCTCTCACCTACAGAAGATTTCTTGATGTAAACTCTTGCAGAAAGATCAAGAGACCTTGGTCTGTTGCTGCCCTATTAATGCAAAGAGACTTGGTTGGGTTTTTTTGTAAAAAAAAAGTATTTTACACATTTATAAATGTTACTTTTTGTGAGCATTTTAGGAAAACTGAGGGTACTCTGTCAGACCACTCAAACTGACCAACTAAGCTCTGTTGGAAAGGGATTCCACATGCCCTGTAATAGTCCACCTGTCAGTATTTGCCCATCCATCACTCATTAACTCTAAGCCCCTTATTGTGTATAAGGAGGATAATCCTGTGTGTGAATGTTTGTTGCCTTGTTTTGAAAGTCCTTGATTAATCTTTGTGTGTAGAACCCAGATGATTCTCTCCTGACTGGTATAACTAAACAGCCACTTTGCCTGAGTTTGGCTTATGCTCTCCAGTCTAAGAGCGAGTTAAAAGGCAGTAAGCCTGGGGAGATGCTACAACTAAAATAACCTTCACATCTACCTATAGGATCACCCAAGATATCCACTGCCTTTCAGGCAAGGCTGATCACAAGAGAAAAGGTTCATGTTGTGATGCATGTGGTAAAAGATGGGATGTAAATCCAAAAATCATTATTCAAACCTGATTCAAGTAACTCACAGTGACTCAGGAGGAAGGAGGTGAAGTTACAGAGCAGTAATTCAGCCAGGTCTTCTATCTACACCAAACACCATTACAGCTCTGCAGAAACATTTTATATACAAATTCCTAAGTAGAATTAGCAGCATTGGAGCTGGACTTGACCAAGACAAGTCTGAAGATGCCTGTTTGGCCAAATCCCAGTGATAGGGTAACTTGAAGCTTGAATTAAGCTAGTCCACTGGACTATCCATTTTAGGAAATACAGGTTGCCACTTCAGATGCCTGTAGAGATAGATCCCTGCTGTATTGAAAGAAGAGAAGAAAGTTCACTACCTACCAGGGACAGCAGTACACAGATGAGTTTGAGAGTCTAGAATACCTTTCAGCCAGGACAAATGCAGTCAGCTTTGCGTATCAACTGCTTCCAGGAATGGGCAATAACAAGTCCCTAAAATCACCACTGCATGAGCATAACCACATGGAAGATACCTGTAATATACTTGACTTCCTATCCCCACTCACTCCTCAAAACCCCCACTTCCTGATCTAGTCATGTAAGGCACTACTAATACTGTTCTAAAGCTACTAATTTTAAGATACTTCATATGCTACACTCCTAAAATTCACAAATATAAAAGAACATTCTCTGTATTAATTACTGTTTTCTACTAAGAACAAGTGGAGAAAGTTATTTTTCATGCTAGGTTCTAGAATTTTGCTACACAAATTCTACCATGAGTTAGGTTGGGAAACACCTTTAAGGAAAGGTGTTTTAAACCTTTAAGATCATTAAGTCCAACTATTAACACTGCAAAGTTCACCATAAACTAAAGTGGTCTAAAGTCCACTAAACCATATCTCTTTGAATACCCACTTGGTACTTTTTATTTCAGATTAAAACAAAATCTTACCCACACCTTGCACTTATCTGAGTCGTTAATCATTCCTCCATTTTCTCCAATAGTTTCCTATATTTAATTCAGTAATTACTTAACACCAAGATGACAAAACATTTAACAAGCTTGGCTTACATTCTTAAAAAGCTCAGCTTGTATTTGTTGTATGAGCAGATTATTTCATATTCTGGATAAAGTCTGAGATGCTATCAACCTCCCCACCAGGTAAGTATAGTAGCATACCGTTTTCCTCCAAGTATAGGTGTCACCATAAATGCATTTAGACTGCTACAAGAGTAGCGAAGGTAGATACTGCAGCTATTTTTTTTAACCAAAATGCTTTCATCCTAATGCTCTTAAAAGAAGGTGTGAGAGAATGCAAGGCTGACTACAAAATTGGAAGCTGGAAGCTCTCTTTTCCTTAGGTGATGCCAAAAATGCAGTAACTGTATATCCATGTATCACAACTAAATGCCTTGGACCATACTAAAGCAGCTGTTTATTTAGCTCAATGGGGACACTGGTCAGATCCAACTGAAAAACCTACCATGGTAATCAAACTATGTAGCGTACCTGAAAACTGGTATGGAATTTTCTATTACCTTCATGGATTTGTGTTTGGCCCCTTTTATCTAGAGGTGCCAGAACATGTGTGTCAGCTAGCTTAAGAAAAAACAAAAACACAAGTGAAGGAACAAGGCCAGCAGTACACCCTTTCACACTTAGTATCTGCATCCTTTGATCTTTCAAGTATGTGCCACATTAATTTTTAATAAATAAAATGTTTGACTGGAAGGGTTATGCAGTATGTCATTATCAGGAGTAATCCATGGAGACCGAATTACAAAATGCCATCTTCTAGATATCCTAGTGAGAAAGACAATAAATGGAGGCAACAAGTTGACAGTTAAAGTTGTTATCTTTAATGAAATGACTTTGGAAATAGCATCAATTTCCATGACACCAACATTTTGGGAGTCCCATAAAATGCAGTTACATTCCAATGCCAATAGTACAGACAGATCTCCATTCACATGGCAAACAGGATCAAGAAAGCAACCATCAGACAGAAGAGACCCATAGCTTCAGACAGGGCAAATCCCAGGATAGCATATGAGAACAGCTGCTGCTTCAGAGAAGGATTTCTACAAGAAAGAGAAGGTGTAAGACCTTTTTATTCTTACAATTAAGATGTTTTTCATGCAGTTTAACCTCGTATTTCCTTGCTACAGATTCTATAACAGGAAAATCCAATAAAACAAATTTCTTTGCAAGGATTTCACTGAAGACAAATTAGTTGGCAGTTAAGACTAGACTCAGGTTATATAGATGATGTGAGCGTTTTCCAAATGAGCAGTTTTTCTGACTACAATATAACTTTTGAATTTGACTTCTCTACATCCTCCCATGCAGAAATCAGCACTAGCCTTTAGAAATTTATTTCTCATCTGTAACATGAGAACTATGCTCCAAGGAATTTCACGTACATCATGTTTTAAGCAGCTCTCAAGAAAAATACGGGAACTGAAACCACTTACAGGCAGGAAAAAAAATCCAGAAAAAAAATGCAGCAATTTGTCGCAAAAATGTAATGAACATGGCTTAAAGAATTGAGAGGAGAAAATCTCCAACATAAAACTATGAATCAATATTCTATAACCTCTTATTGACATGTTCATCATAACTTGATATATTAGTTTTGTACTGAAAACACTTGTTTCTTTAAGTGAAAAGTGAACTTCCTCGTCTTCAACAAGGCTTAAAAATCTTTATTAAAAAGTAAGACTTAACTGGTTGAAAAAGTAGTGAAGAACATGAAACCTCTTTTATGCCTGTATCAGTTTCACTCTTCTATGATGCCACGTGAACTACCTCTACTGCAGGAATGTTGTGAAATTACCTGAAAGTTCATCCCTACTACAAAATCCTCACCCTTGCCCCCTTCAGATTTTTAGAAGGAATGATAACTCATTTGCTAAAATAACTGATATTCTGAGATGCAACGCTGAAATATGTTAAAAAGAAAATCAGGCATCCATTCCTAAATGATTCTGACTACGAAGACTAAAGCATATGGACCATTATTCCTCATTACCAGTTCTCAGACTGTTTTTCTTTAGAACTTTTTCTCTTACATGGGAAAAGATACAGGCTGGATTTTTAATACAGTTCTGGAACTGAATGCTCGAACACTGGACTTCAGTGACTGAAATACTGACCAAATCTAATGATGCAACTTCTTTCATGGCTCTCCTCCAGGAAGAGTGTACAAAGTTCTGATTTTAACAGAGCCATCCTGATGAATATGGTACAGTTTCATACTATTCTCTTCAGCCATGTGTATCAGTAACAGTAATCATTAACAATTTATTACAGTGCCATTATCTTTTCTACAGTTCAGCAGCCTCAAGATACATCTAAATACAATTAAATAGGTTTCAAAGAGAGAGATTGATTACCTGGCATAACCAATGATTAAACTACCGAAGACTGTTCCAATACCAGCACCAGAACCAGCCACACCTACTGTGGCTGCACCAGCACCAATGAATTTGGCAGCAGTGTCAATGTCTCTGCTGATAGCACTAGTCTGGAATTCTCTAAGTGCTAGTTGGGAGACAGTATTTTGGGCCCCGTTAACTGTTGACTTGCCCTAAGAAAACAGAACATGAAAAAGCATTATATTCAGACAAAAGACCATGTGTTATTATGCAGTTTTCAAAATTGTATTAGACCCAATGTCTACTTATTCTTCAGAGTGATGAGACTGTAAGTCATAAACTTCAGAATGTTACCTGTTCCACCTGAAAGCATCAACTTTAAATGTGAAAGACTTCTCAGGAGAAACAGCAAGACAGCAACAAGTATTATTAGGTGTATGACTTAAAGCAAGTTTCACACTATAGGTATTCTGGTTAGTACAAGTGAACTCTAGGTTGAGGACATTTAGGCTCACCAGGTAATTTAGGAAGATACAGAATTTTGTTTATAAGGTACCTCTCCATTCTTGACCTCTGGCCTAGACAACACAGACGCCGAAATTGGTCTGTACAAGATTCTTGATCCAGCACGGATCTGTAAGAGGAGAAAAAAAAAAACTATAAAAAAGAAACATTTGATCACAGCTGTTCCATACGACAGTCTGTAAGATAATAAGATTATAAGCTACTAAGCCATTTGTCTTCCTTGAAAGACAGCAATCTCTGAACAGCTGGAGAGAAAATAAACGATACAGAAGCAAACACTGTCATGCAATCTGACAGCACTGTTTTCAGGAGATATATTGTAAATAGCCATATCATTCAGTGAACACATACGTGCATTATGCTGACAGAAAAGAGAGCAAAACAGCGACAAAAAAGCCTGACCGACCAGGAGGCAGTGAAACACTTTTTGAAATGAATAAATAAAAGCCATCAAAACGAATTTCAAAGTTGTTAAATGCACAGATGTAACATAGACTTCTGAATTTAGCGAGGCACAAATGAATGAATCCTCTTTCACAAGCGGCCTGCATGTGTCCTTGGGCTCCCAGCAGTCTAAGGTCATATCGGCTCTTGCACAAAGCTCTTCCTGCACGGGAAACCTAGGCCTGGACCATGCAAAATGAGACCTTCTGCAGGCCAGAGAGGGCATTTTCATACAGGACAATCTCTTATCCCTGCAAGGGCAAAAAAATCCCGGCTTTGCACAGAACAAGCAACAGGCTGGAGTTTGACCTACAGCGAGGCACGGAGCGCAGTAGGCCCAGGAGCTGCCGGCTGCGCTGACCTCCCCCTCCTCCGCCGCTCGTGTGCGAAGGGCCCTCACCTTGGCACCGGGCCCCGGCCGCGCCAAGGAGGCAGGAAGGAGACCGCGGCCCCGCCGCAGCAGGCCCTGCCCGACCCCCACCCCCACCCCTTCGCTCTCGGGCAGGCAGCGCTCGGTACGGACTCGTCCCAGGGCGCTGCCGCGGGGCTCCGGGGCCCGCCCAACCCCCGATCGCCCCGCGGCCGGCACTGACCCCGCCGCCGACAGGGACGGAGCCCGTAAGGAGCCGCAGGCGCCCCCGGCGCACCCACTCACCAGGGAGGGCGAGGTGGCGAGCTTGGCGCAAGCGAACATCTTAGCGGGCGGCGTCCCGGGGGTCACGATCCGGCGTCTCTGCGGAGAGAGGGAGAGGGAGAGGGTGAGGGTGCGGCGGGAGGGGGCGGCGATGGGCGCGGATGGCGCGAGTGGCGCGGCTCTCACCGCTGCGGTGCCGCGCTCGGGCCGACGGGCGGGCGGGCTNTTGTGCCGGCGCCATTGGCGGCAGCGGGGGCGTGGGCGCGCGCCGCTTCCCCGCGCAGCCGCAGTGTGTCTGCCGCGCGCGGGGGCGGTTCCGCCGTGAGGGTGGCACCCTGACGGTGTCTGTCACCGTGGGGTGTCACCATGAGGGGGGCACCGTGAGGGTGTCTGTCACCGCGAGGTGTCACCGCGAGGGTGGCGCTGCCAAGGGCGGTGTCAATGTCGCTGTCGCAGTGTCGGTGTTGCGCCCCTTCCCCAGGGCTCGGGTCCCGGCACGGAAAAGGGGCGCGTCCGAGGACACCTGCTGTGTGCAAAAAGCCCCTGTTGTTCAATTAGTCATTTCTGCACGATGAGCAGATTCACACCCAAGTAACGAAGGAATCCTTTTTAATCAAGATTAACTGAAATAGGATTATGTTCACTGAGCTGAGCATGTGTTCCCGAGATTCCCGCTTTAATCACTTACATGTGCTTTCTTGTTTTTCATTTGATAACGGGATCATTATTTTAGTGGTCATTTGCTATTGGAAGTGGTACTAGTGCCAAGTAGTAAAGATGCTGAAAAATCGACGTTGTGAGTAAAACACTGGGAAACATTTATTTAAGTTGTACGATTTTCCTTTGATACAATCTGTGCTGTAAAAATAAATTCTAAAATCGTGTGCTGCAAACGGTCTCCAATGGACCAAGTAAGGAGCTGCGTGTGCTCTATTCAGGAATGGGAACAGCCTTAGGATGGCTGGGCTCCTGCAAACTTACAGGACGATTGATGTTGCTGTCACTGGTTAAACCATAGGTGCCACAAAGCTGAGACATGCTCCATATCAGCAGCTTGAACACCCCCCAACAAACATGATCAATAGGTGCTTTCAACAGCTGCATACTAATGTTAACCCATAATGTTGCTTTTATAACCTACAACACAGTGTCTTCTGATCGTTAGGTACAGGGGAGGTGTACTCAGTTGTAGGTCTGAAGGTGAGAGACAACAGTACAATTCGAATTTCCCAGCCTTCTGCTCCCTACTTCAATCTGGCAGCAAGCTCTGTTTGGTTCTGGTGTGCATCCAGAGTCTTAGTAACAGAGCAGTAAAAAGTCAGTTTGGAAAGAGCAGCAAAAGAGGTTATAAGCCAGTGGTTTTTTGGGTTTTTTTCCCCTTTTTTTTTCTTTTCACAGCATTACACACATTTTTTGAGAACTGAGGTTCATGGGCAGATTTGCAGTGTCTGCCACATGGTTCTTCCATAGACAAACACTAAGAAATAAGTATCAATGGCAAAACCTTTTGATGGTAAGGCAGAACTTTTCACTAAAAAAAAATTTCAATCCATATGCTATTGTGGGAATAAGTGTTTCCATCGCCATGAATAAAACCATAAAGCAAAGGCAAATGGTGTAGTGTTGGAATGACTTCAATGTGCCGTGCTGCTGTACAGTGACATTCGGAGTACCCCATTTCTGAAGAGGGGGACTTCACCTTAGGAAGTGCAGCAGCCAGCAGGGTATCTGCAACAAAGAAATTCGCTTCTTCATGGAAAGTTTCTCCTTGGGAAACCGGAGGTCTGGACCTCCAGGCATGAAACAAATCTTCCCCCAGCTGTGATGAATGGAGAAGAAAGTGAAAATTACACTCCTGTGTACACACAGCACAAAGTCACGCGGATTCAAAACCACATTAAACAGAAACCCTCTTCTTTCACAAAAGTGCTCTCTTCTGTCACAATTCCCACCCCAGAACGTTTGCAAAAAATGCATTCACAAGCCATTTGTTGTGAACAGCGTCAAAACCACTATTAAACACTGGTTTATTGTTGCTTTTAAGGCATAATGTCTGATACTGTATTTTGAATGGGACTCAGCTGTTCATTTCAGGAGGATTTTGAAGAGCTGTTACTGATCTCTGGGGGCCAGGCTGAGTTTAATTCAAGCAGATCTTCATAAAGAAACACTTGTTAATCTCACACCATTTCCTATCCTATGGCTGACCTGCTGGTAGGTCCCCAAGGAAGGGCATCAGTGCACTAAAGACAGTGTAATTTCTAGTTGCCCACCACATTTCTGAGTCTTTTCGAGCAGGTTCCCAGTTTTCCAATTGTCTCTCCCTGTCAGGACCAGTTATACACATGGGCATAGCCAAAGATGCCAGAGGAGGTTTTCTCCCCATTTTGCCTCTGGCAAGGAAGACAGAGTGCAGGTGATTGAGCAGTATATGGTGCCTGAAGAGCCAGTCCAGTCCTCTCCCTCAGCTCCTGTGGCCCTACAATTCCCTGCTGCTCAGCCAGGTTTGTGTCAGGGCAGTAAGAACAGCAAGTGACCACTAGCTGTGGTTCTACCAGTATGGCCTTCTTTCCCGGAAAGGAAAGAGAAAAGGTCATCCCAAATTTTCCAAGCTTTCTAAAAACCTCTCCTGGAACCATAAACTTCTCCCTGTCTTTGTCCTTATTTTTAGAAAAGCAGCATCTGTTTCACCCTCATTGGCAAGCAGCTCATTTCCTAGGTTCACTGTGCCGTGGATCAGTCCTACAGTGATGTGAACTTTCACTTTCTAACCCTGAAATGAATGAAAATACCTACACATATCAGGCTCTGAATGTTACCACACACGAGTATCAGCAGAATGGATGTTGCATGCAAATGGCATATTTCTGGTGACTTCTTAGAGTGCTATCAAGCTTTATATCTGTCCGGAAAGCACGTAACAAGGTAACTGGGCACAGTACCCATGAACTGGAATGCCTGCCTGATAGATATGAGTTGGTTTTCCTCCAGGTACAGACAAATGATGGTAGTTGCATACTGGTTCAGTTGAACAAGTACAATCCTGTGCAATGCTAACTAAATGAGCATGTCCTGAGTGCTTTGCACTGGAGGGTCTGCCAGAATTCAACATTTATTATTAATAACAACTTATAAAAGATGAATGTCTATATCTGAATGTTCTATATTTGCTGAAGGAGAAATCTTGGCTAGTTAAGAGAAATCCCATTGTCCAAAGCCTAAATAAAATGTTCTGCTGCTAGATCGAAACCTATTCCTTCAGGTTAAATTTTATCTCCCAGCAGAGGATTATTAACTCAAAACATGTCACACACTCACACTAGTCTTTTTTTTTTTTTTTAAATCTGTTTTGAAGAGGAGATGTGTCTGGAAAACCAACATATTCCAATAACTCTTAATTGTTGGAAGACCCCCAAAGGATGAAATTGGATCAGAGGCCTCCTGAGATTTTCCTCGTGTTTGTGAAATATTTCAAAACTTAAGGTGTATTACCTCAGGGTTAGCTCTCTTGAACATCCAGATTTATGATGTACTTTGCAGGGCATTGATTGATATTGATTTACAAAGTCAGGGGTTTTCAGTGTTTTTCACAGCCTGGGCTGTGTTTCAGTTCTACCTCTTCCATTCACAGCTGTGTGGTTGAATCTTCCCATTCAGGACTCACAGAACTGGAGCAGTGGCTTGTGGAAAGAAGATATATAGGGAGCAGAATTAATATGCTCCAGAGTATTGAAACCATTTTTGCTCTGGGAAGAGGGCCATTATTTGATGGCTCTGCTTTAAGTAGAAATTCTCTTGGTAGCGCTCTCTTAATACCTGTTTACCTTACTGATTATTAGTAGTTGGCCAATTTTGACATAAGTAATGTTGTTTTAATTGCAGAGTTGGCTGGATTGTAAGAGATGCTTCATATGAATACAGATGATAACGTTTTTTCTCTAAATTCTAAACTTCTCCTTTACAAGGGAAAGGGAGAAACTGTTTCTTCAGTGATCTTTGTCCCCAAGAGTACTTATCCAAGCAATTATTTTTCTAAAATTTGTTTTTTTATAGTCTCAATGGCTTCTTTCAATGGAGAGCAGGAGGCAATTAACATATTGGAGCTAATTTGGAGCTAAAGGCTGTAGAGAATTCTGTTCAACAGACCATTGATTATTTTAACACCTGAGTCCTAGAAATGGATGACATTAATAACAAACATCATACCATGTTCATACTAGGCAAGATTTGGAATGTATGCTAACACTGTTGAGAACATTCAGGCAATTTGAATGGTAGATCATAATAATCCTTATCATGTAATTTTTGGGTCTTTAAGATCTGCTTTAAATGTCACAATGATTATATAAGTAGGGTCTGCTACACCATAGCCTATATATGTCAAAATGGGATATTGTCAAGAGGAAAAACACTCTGCTTCAGCAGAAATTCAGCATGGAAAAGAGGCGTACTCATCTTCATCCTAGCTATTGGATTCTGGTGGCAAGTGACATCAAGGCTCCAAGGAACCTTGCCAGAAATGACTGGTAGAGCTGCTTTCCCTCTGGATAACAAGCCCCATTGTCTAGCATTCAGGTTCTATTGATTACTTTTGTGATGCTGTACAACAGTATAAACATTAAAAGTACACCCAGCCTTTTGTAAAACCCAGAATGTCACAAGGTAGGAGACAATCCTGTACTTTTAAAATTAATTTTATATGTCAGCAAAAATTATAATTTGACTATAAAATTATTATTCCCTATTTTAATGTAACTTTTATTTGTATTTCATACAATAATAGAATTTTTAAAGTTGGAAAATACCTCAGAGATTATAGAGTCCAACCATTAACCTTTGCAATGTAACCTAAAGTGGAAGGAAATCTCAGGTTCATGAATAGTTTCACTTTATGCTTCACATCTATTACACTGTTTATGTCAGGATTGCCACATTCAGGGTGAAATCTCATGTGTTTAAAACTTACTATTGTTAGGTATCTGCCCAATATTTTTTGGAAATTGATTTTTGAGGAAAAGCTGTAATAAAACAATCCGCTGATATTTAATCAAATTAATTTTCATAAATGCACAGAAGATTCAGAACATTTAGAATGAACATACCACTTCATATATTACTTTAGAACATAAACTCCTTTAAATAAACATTAACTAAGTTTTCTTACTCAGATGACTCATGATATTCTTCAAGGCTATGTTGCAAAAAACAGCCAATACCTGAAATGGTCAGTCAGTTCACTGGATAACACACATGTGGATTTCTAGGTTACAAAATATCACTGGATTAAATGAAACTAAATTCAGCAATGCTTTTATGCTGCTAACAGTACTAAACACCTTTTGAACCGAAAACAAAGTTCAGCTCTAAGCTGACACTATTGTCTGCACTGGTTAGAGCACAACATTGGCAATCCAATTTTAACACCTTTCTTATAATACACAGTACAGACAGCCAAGACTTTGCCCAAATTAGAGACATTTTTTGTCAGAAGTATCCATAAATTTTCATAGCTGAAGTTGAAGAAATCCAAAATGGAGGAATGTTTTCTTAGTGGGCTCTTCTGGAAATACAGGCTTTTTGTACAGGGAAAATTGCACCAGATTCTTAGTTTTTTAAACAGAAATATATAAGCATTTTTTCTTAGATTTGTTGTTCTTTTTCCTGTTTCCCAGAATTATATAAATGATCCTGGACAAGTCTTTTTGGGTAATACATTTTGGCTGTTCATAATCTGAAAAGAGAAATAGGAAAGGTAGCAGTTCAGTGCTCAAAGAAACCCCACAGAAATTAGTAAATCTTGTTTGGAGACTAAATTAGTGTTTTGGATAGCTGATCTGTTATGGCTATTTGTGCCATGTTAAGAGCAAAAGCTGGGTACACAGGACTGTGGCAGAAGGATTTTGCCTTCCTCCATCTTTTTCACAGAGGCTCTACTTCCAGTTGATGATCCCTGGTTGGAGGGGAGATGGGACTAAAGCCCATTAATACATGCAAGATTCATCTGCTTAATTGTAAATGACACACACCTCCCAGCTATGAATTTAGATTCTCATACCTCTGCAAATTGCTTTGGGCTCACAGCCTGAAAGGCAGTGTACAAATGGACAATATTCATTATCATCCGAAAGCTTTTCAGTCTGAACTGCTTAGCAGAAAACTTGTGGAATCCTTTTGACTCCAGTGCACAGGTTCTGCCCTCTAGGACCTGGTACCAGTCTGAATCAAGAGAAAAAGTTGCACAAATTCAGCTGCCTACTGTCATGCTTTGCATGGCTCAGATGAGCTATTTTAAAATGACTATAATTGATTTTGCTCATAGTTGCAAAAGAGATCATATATTCTCACATTTCGTACCTAAAGTAGAGAAACTCTGGACAGCCTGCCATTTCTAAATTCTTGGAAAACACTCTGTCCCTAATACTCAGACTCAATGAACATCCTGGTTCTCTGGCATGCCTGTATTCATTCCCATCTGTTGTGCTGGCATTGTTCCCACTCAGAATTATCTATGCCAATTTCAACAGGGCATAGGTGCTAACCAAACATGGTTTTAGAGGGACAGCTTTCATAACACAGCAAGTGCCATCTCTTTTGCCAGGAGATCCTGCTGTTTGCAAATAATTCCAGCTTAAGGCCACATGCTTCATTACATAGGCTCACATCTGTGGATGCTTATGGGTATTATTAAAAAAAATCAACAAATGTCTACTGTATTTCTCTTACAGTTTGGCTCAGTGCTTGGAATTTTGCATGTGGAGAATGAATGCTCTGCACCTTGTTCACAGGAGTGAGCCATAGGCTTTTAAATACTCTGAGCAGTCTTAACAGGTTACTGCATCAAAGTTGGGACCACAAACTGCAGAAGTTTCCCAGAGCTGTGCTGCTTTTTTCAGATACCTTTTCACTGCTTTGTGTCTGTAGTATATTCTGAGGTGAGAATGATGGAACATTGCCTTTTGCTCCACAGCTTTTTCCTTTCCAGGTTCTCAACAGATTTTTGTGTAAGGCATAATCTGCCCCCACCCATTTGTAAAATGGCACGTATGTACAATAACATTCATACTGCTTATTAAAGTTACGAGTCTATATGATGCTCTATATAAGATACATTATATTGTACTGATATATTATACGCATCATATTAGTATATTGTAGCTGCACTTGGCTCCTGTTTTGCCCCCTGAACAGATTACTTGTGTTAGCAGAATTACACTGTACTGTATAAAGGCTAGAAATAGCTTAGGAAAGAACAAAACCTCTTCATAAGCCTCAACTAAACAGCCCACTATGCACAAATTTTAAAATATAACTTTGCAGTTAAGCAAAACAATATTTTGCCCAGCATATATCTCAGAAAATACTATTTGGAATAAAATAAGATTCAGGGTAAATAATTTCCAGCCATGTGTTTCCAGTCATAATTTTTGACTCTTAGATATTCTATTGTTCAGCCAGGATCTGTGGAAAATAAACTAAAAAATGCAACCCCCTTGACACTCATAGTGTTTTGGCTGAATAGCACTAGGAAGACCTCAGTTCACATGTTGTGCATAGAAATGTATTTTTGCAAATCAGGAAGGGTATTTTCAGTTGTTCTCTTTACTAGCAAAAACCACCTAAGGCTGTTTTTAGTTGTATTTTACCTCTTCCAAAAAAATGTTGAATCTAAGAATGTGCAGAAGAGTCAATCATTTGTTAGAGTCCTAGCATTTCGAGGATGCAAAGTGACAAGTAGACACATGAGTATATCGAAAAATTCTGTTGGGAATCAAGGTCTAAAATAACCAAGCATTTCTACTGACTGTACATTTCAGAGTAGTAATGTGTACGAGTCATTTCTGATCATTTTATTGTTTAGCATGTTTCTGAAATTTGGTACAGTTGACAAGATTTCACAGGCTTTGAAACATACTTAATGTGCTTCTCCTATGCTATTGATAACTTCAAAATACTGTATTGAGGTCAAGAAACAAAAAATAAGCTTCATTTCACAGTACATTACTTATCAATTGTAACTAAGCTTTACGTCCTCTCACCTGTCTTCTGTCTTTAGTCTTTTTAGCAGCTAACCTGACCTTGTGGGCTGTCAGCACTGATTTGTTTTCCATGCCACTTGGACTCAGAGATACTTTTCCTTATCTTCTGTAAAGATAAGGGAAGATAAGCCTCCTAAAACTGTTCCTTCATAATAATTGTATACCTGAGAAGACACCCTCAGGTAAGGGCAGCAGAGTGGCAGAAGAGGTGTATGTTATTAGTGCCATGGAGTGAAAAACTTCAAGGCATATTCTTGAGAGAACAGGGGTTTTCTAATCCAATAGCTCATGAGGGGTGCAAAGAAGGTTCTACTCCTGCACAGCCAGACCAGGAGCTGCCTCATGGGAGGGCTGTTGCACTTTTGGGTAAGTTGTATTTTGTTTGTTTCTTACCAGACATAACAGCAAAGTTATAAGGCCACCTGGTCAGAGTCTCAGCTCTGAGATGTTGCAGTGAACAGTCAGTCCATTATCTCTCAATATAAACCTCAAATCTTTCCCCTAACATACGAAATCAGACGTGGTACACTTGTTAGGAAATACCTACCAGCAGCATTGCCAGGGCACACAGCTGAGTAGTTGTAAAAAATGATAAGTGCCTGTCTAGGCAGCTTGGAAGCTTTGGCTCATAGGAAACTGCTATCTCTAGAACAATGATAATTAAAGATAGCTGATTTAAAAAAACATGTCTGGATTGCTCCAGTTCATGGCTGGACTGTGTTTTTAATGCCTCCAAAATGACTAATAGTGTGTATAAATAGTGACATCCAGTGTTCAGTTAGATCAACCACAGGTCTGTGTTCCGTAAAGGCTTTCAATTAAAAGATTTATTACAGACCCTATTTAAAATGCCTATGTAAAGATAGTAGATAACCTGCCAACTGCAACACACCTCCACAATAAAAATTTCCTTCCTGGCTTGTTGGGGAACAAGGATGGTGTGGCTCTTGTATAATGCTTTGACTTTCTTTTTTTATGACAGCAAGCGTCTGATTATTCCCAGGTGGTTTTGATTTCTTCTTTCTCTGCTTCTGTTGCTGTGAATGTGCCCATTAGGGCAGCAGTCATAAAGGATGTGTTCACCACTTCCTTCTCTGTCTGTCTCTTAACAGAGCCACAAGTCCACCGTCTTCTATCCACATTAATTCCCTGAGGTATCCACACAGTATTTGTGTTGACTGCCTTAATTTTGATCTTCTCTAATCACTCCCTGCCAGATGGCAGTTAAAGTTTAATGGTCCCTGTAAAAATAGTTCCCTTTCTTCTTTTAATCAGTCATGTGTGTTTGCTTAGCTAACTGTTAGATGTTCAGAAAGCACGAAGGGACCACCAACACAATTACTTCAAAATACACATCCGTATTCTGATTTCAGTGTTACGTAAAAGTGAAGGGTTATCGTGTAACCAAGATTCCTGGAAATTAGTATGGGCTACATAACCTTACATTTTCTTTGTTTCTTTAGATTTATTTAAAAAATTAAACTAATAATTTGTGACATTTCATATAACCAAAGGTAGATTACTTTTAGTATTTTCTAGGCTCAAATGTGTTTTCTGTGCTAGAAAGCATATCAGTATTATGCTTTTGGGGATGAATTGAGCAATACACTTAAGGGTATGCTTAACTTTAAGTAGATGTCTATGACTAATGATAGATAATAGGGCCTTGAGCAAGGCACTTTGACATATGCTTCATCTTAGGCCCCTAAGCAGTTCCAGTGAAATAATTTACCTTCTTGAATTTTTAAGAATATGTGCAGACACCTAATGACATAGAACCTGAAATTCGCCAGTATGTGTTTACTTGATTGAAGCTTATTAAAGGTTTAGGCTTTTGCTGAATTGAGAATTTAATTGAATTGTATATTCATGCTATGCCTAAGTAGCAAATCACTTCAGAGGCAAATGGTTTAAGCTGTATCAGACACCTATGGAGTGAGCAGGTAAGATTAGACCCCTGAGGAATATGGACAGCCTGGGAAAGTGATAAACTGGGAGTCTAATCCAGCTCAGAGTACTACCAGAGAAAGGGGTGCTGTGGAATTAAATGGAGACTTGATCAGGCCCTGAATGCCTTGCCTAGAGCAATACAGGAAATATATGGCAGAGTCGCTAACAGAACCCAGATCTCCTGATTCAAATTAGACTTCTTTTGTATCTAACATCTGTGTATGCTGCAACTGGATGTGTCATCACAGCCTGCACAGGCCAGCTTCTAGATTAAAGCTCGCATGATAACTCCTACGCAGACGGCAGGAATCACACTCACTTACACATCCCAGTAAGATGAGACTTAGCAGAAATGCAGACCCTCCTACATTCTCCTCCCTAGTGGACGGCTGAGAAAATAGGGATACCTGTACCTTCTTTGAAAGCATATTTTAACAACCATCTCCAGAAGAAGTTTTCAGATATGACAACATGTACAACAACAGTACTCTGAACCTTCTGATCACTTAGTGCTTTTTGATTTTGCCATCAATGCCAGGGAGCTGGACAAAGGGAATTGCTCCACCTCCAATTTTACGCATTATGCCTTATTTAGCAATAGGCAATTTGGTTCTAACGTAATAGAAATTTTGACCCAAAGGAAAAATTCTCTGTCCTCCATCTAGGTATTGTTCCTCAGTTCCTTTCTACAGGCAGTTTTTTTTTGTAAGATCTAGGGCTGAAGGCAGAGACTGGTTGGGACTGTTTACATTATGATAATAACCAGATGACTTCATTGAGATCAGAGCCTCAGGGTACTGGATTCTGGCAAAAACATAGTAAAAGTCAATCCCTGTGCAAAAGAACATGAACTCTAAATATTCAAGTTCTTCAGTAACTTTGGGATGGAGAGGTTGATTTGTCCACTGTTAGATTTTGGCCATTGCCAATGACTCACTCTTCATCTCTTGTGCCTCAGCCAATAGCCTTAAACCCAGCAGCATCCTTCTTCTCTACTTATAACTAATTAAAAGCAGAGCCCAGCTTTGTTAATTTTGGTATGTCAGAGTTGTAAAATCTGTCAGCTGTGGAAGAGTGGACATACCTTTATCTTTCTTTCCCCTAGTTTCCTCTCCTGTTTCCGTATCAGCCAAACATACACTGGTTCCTTCCTTGGTTGGCTAAATATTGCAAACATAACNTTGGCTAAATATTGCATGCATACACAAGCTAAGCAGAGCTTGCTGGGCAGATGATGGCTACTAGCAGGTGTCAAAATGAAGGCATTCCCCTGTGGACACAACCCATCATGGTTGGGCTGATGCCCGGTTCATAGGAGGGAACATGAATCTTCCAAATGGAAAGGGAGATAAATTGCATTTAAACACTCTAATGATGATAATGCAGAGAGACAGATGTGGTAACTGAGCGTTCGAATCCCTCCATGAGCTCTTCTGTTATACTATCACATCATATACTACTGACTAATATAAGCCAGATGCACAACCAGAATGTTGAGTTTAAATTCTCGACATCTCCAGATCTGTACATCTTATAGATAGAAACATTTTTCCCTGGCAAATTCACACAAAGGTCATTTTTATGAGCTCATATAAAGAGTGAATTGGAAAGCATTCACTGGTGTTTGTTTCAGCTGCACCACTTCTGTTAAGGAATTCTTACTATTAAAATCAAGGCAAGCACAGCTCAGAAGTCTGGATTCTGGGCAAGGAATTTTGTTTCCTTGTCCCCTGTGGGGCCACTCACACCTTTGCAAAGAGGGTGCCATTTAAAGGCTTGTAATTCAGAAGTGGTTTGGATCAGTCTTATGTAAATGTCAATGATATAATGATTTCTCAAGGTAAAAGGCAACAGAGGAGGAGACAGCTCTGCCAAGTGAGGTCAGGTGTGGAGAATACACAACAACCACACAGAACATTTATACACCTGGTATAGCACATGCCAGTTGTTAAGGCAGAAAGCCAAAGGTAATGAGCACTGTGAGAATTACCAAGAGCTCCTTTTTGGCCCAGGTTCATGCTTGTAATTGAAGTGCTATCCTCTACTGATCCTTCAGGTAGCATTGAAATGATTTTATCCAGGCTTCAAGGGAGAATACATCCCTATAGAGTAAAAGAAACTTCCTTTACATTATAACTCTGTACTAGAAGCAAGCTATGGATGTGACTCATGAGTATTCTTAATAGTTTTCAAAGAAAGTGAAATTCCTAAGTGAGATTTTGATTTAATTTTGAAAGTGATTTTTATGTGTGCTCCAAGATGACTAGAAAACTGTACGTTTACATTTTTATGTTATTAGAACACATAATGAAATATACATTGAAGTGTCTTTGTTGCATTTATTGGAATATATATTTTAGAATATTTCTGTATGGTATTAAGAAAAAATAAATTAAATAATAGCCATCCAAGAGTATTCTCCCTCAGTCTGTGCTCTTCATCAATTTTACCAATACACTATTTATTTTTCTTTAACCAGATTCTAACATATTCACAGACAAGGCGTGGTTATAGGCACTGTAATCTTATTCCTGGATAACAGATTTTAGCTTTTATATTTCCTAGTGAGTTCCTTCTCTACAATACTGAATTTCAAGGAACTGGTAGCTATACTGTGATGCCGAAATTTTCTTTCTACATCTTCAGTTGCCAGCCTTTAAATATTTTTAAAGGATAATCTATACTTGAGAAAATAGTCAGACTGAAAAATCAAAGACTGACTTGGCAATCTCACTGAAGTGCACATAGCAGTCACTTGGCTTTCCTGGCCTTCCACACTCTTTGTATATTTTTACTTCAGTTACAATCTCTCTAGGACCAACACTTGCTTTTGCAAGGAGATCTGGGACAATTGTGTGGTTCCTACATAATCAAAATAATTTTTTATTCTATTCATTTTATTGGTATGGGACATCTGAATTTAGAAGCATCCTTCAGAAATGTCCATTTGGGAGAAACATCCAGAGACTTTTAAAGATAAAGTAGTAAACCCAAGAAGCACTGAATGTTTAACTGAAAAATCAGAAATATAAGCAAAATAATTATTGGAGCTGCAGAGAATCTGCAGGTTTACAGAAAACTATAATGCCAAAGTTGTTTGCTGATAGTTCTTTTTTTTTTCTTCTTCTTCCCTTCTTTTTAATTTTTTTTCCCCCTGGAATTTTAGTGATGGACTATAGTGAAAGGGAGGAGTTGTTAAATTAGTTTGAAACTGAAAAATTTAAAACCAGTAGATTTTTGTGCAAATAGGAAACAGTGGAAACTCCTGTGATTCGATCGTTGAAAACCAGACTGGGAAAAGCACTGCACTTGATTACACAGCTGCAAGGATGAAGCAAACTGGCCTCTCTGTCTGTTACTGCTGATTTTTGTCTGGGAAGACACTTGCTTACTAAGTAACATTAAATACACTATTTCTATTGCACTTTTCTATTTCAAATCATGGAAAAGACCTCCCCTTTGGCTGTCTGTAACTGCTGAAGAGCATCACGTAGTTCATGTCTCTGTTTATCAATAAGGCATCCTTTGAATCACACAAAACAAGTAGACTGGTAGAATAAAAAACCAAAACACTACAAATAAAGAAGAAAAAAGAGATAATACTAAATTATACTTTAGCTACTAGTGGAAGTAGACTGACAAGTCTAATAGAAAAGAATCTTCCACATTACCTACAATCTTTTTATCTTTTGGTAACAGTCAGAGATAACTTAACAGGACATTTACAACTGATTTAATGATGAAGGCTTTTTTGAGAAACAGAAACCCAAATTATAGCTGAGAGAACTTCAGCAAAGAAAATTCATCTTTCTCAGAAAAAACAATGTAAAGAAAAATTAGTAGCTGTATAATATATCACTTTTCCAGAGTTCCTAAGTGGAAGTTAGGCTGGTATATTAAACTGGCAGCTTATCCATTTGGAATATAATGTATCCACCTAACTCATGAGGAAAGCACAAGAACATTAAAGAACTGCTTTTGCACCTGTTATATTACACTTTGCATTTTTAATGCTTAGCAGAAGCTGTTGGTGTTTAAAAATCTTCACCAAATGTATCCATGCATCATGGAAAAAGCTGAAGTCGTTAAACTGCGTATCATACAACAGAATCATCTTGCATTTAATGACTAGATTTCTAAAGCAGTTACTAAATTTGGACCAAGTGCTGGCCTAGGGGAAAGCTGGGTTTTTCTTCATTTTGAGAAATTAGTCTCCATCGTGTGCAGTAAGAGTGCTGCTGTTGACATAGGCAGCCCCCAGCATGCAGGATGCCACGCAGGATGTGTGAGCACAGCCAGGCACAGTGTGTGTAGGGAGACCTGTCACCATGCAGCAGGTACAGCTGGTGGCTTCCCCTGCCCAGCAGCACGAGGGAAGCACTGCCAAGGCAAGCCAACCTTTCTGCAGGGGGTAGAAAGAGCCAGCCTTCCCTTTTCAATTGAATGCAACTATTTTTTTCTTCACAGAGTCTACATTCTTGAATTTTTCTCTCATTTTTCCCTTCTGTTCCCATGATAACTTGACACAGAGTAAACATAAAATTTGTTTTTAATTCCAGGCATTTAGTAAATGCCAGAGATAATGAGACACCAAAAGTTTGGGGAAAAGTAAACATCAGTCATAGAGAATTGTGTTAAAAAAATTGGCTCATCTAATCTAAGATAGTAAAATGACCAAGTTCCAGGGCTGGATTATTCCCAGAAGTAATACCATGACTTCACTCAGGAAGCATTACTCAACAGGATTATAGCTGGAACATTTTCAACCTTAAGGATTCATCTTCAGGAACATAATTCTTGGAGTGCAAAATATCCTGTACCTCCCAGTCCTAGAATAGGTTCTCTGTTAATAACTCACATTTCTGCATATCATAAACTTCAATTTACTTGTGAGCCATTTTGCTGTTCAAGAACTGTGTAAAATACTAATTTTATGTCAGTAAGGGTTAAGAGTCCAAGGAATTAAGCCTCCATTGAAATATGGAATTTCCCTATACATACTTAAAAATCCTGTCTCCAATATCAAAATATTTCACTTTTTTTCTTTATGGAAGAAAATTCCATGCAGTTATTTATGGCCTGCCTGTAAGATGTGATAACCTACATCAAGAGACACAAGATAAGGTGGTCTCCTACCATGAAGTGGACTGTTCAATGTGGTGAGAAAAAGAAGTTGTTTTTATTTACTTATTTACAAAAAATAAAAATACCCAGAAAATTGGCACCAATTGAAGCATGCAAAGCTGCATGACATGAAGACCTTTGGGGAGCTTTTTATCTTGGTGCTGTAAATATGCTATGGAAATTTCTTGCGTGGTGAGATAAAATAATGGGTTGACAAAAATACAAACTCTACCTAGCAGGAATTGCAGTAAAGGAGTGTCTTAGACCAGAGTGCACTAGAAAAAACATCATTTTTGTAGTATCCTGACTTTCTTTCTATTTCACAAGAAATCAAACTGAGCAAGAGTGTCCTTTATTCCACTCATGAATACTGCGTAGAAAACTGACAGTCCTTTAACTTCTTTTTTTCTTTAAAACTGATATGGGGGTGGTGGTCTTGAGCAAATATTTTCATTGGAAAAACATGTCGAGTAATGTTTATTATACTAAATTTTTAACCTCATTTAAACTTAGTTTTTTTCCTTGAATGTCTGTTATTCTTCTATGATTGGGAAAAATGTGGTGCTTCCTTGGATGATCCCTTGGATACCCACATGGAAATATGCATTGGAATTAGGTTAAAGTAACTCACTCCTATAAGAGACTAAGTCAAGAAACTGGAACTATCTATAGTTTTCATCGCATTCCTCTCAAAGATGCTGTTGCTGCCACTGATGGTGCTTTTTTTGCTGGACAGCCAATGTGAGAATTATGAGTAATTGGAAAGCTTTTCTGTATTTATCATAAAACTGTATTTTAATGTTAGTAGCTCAGATCACTAACCTAAGCCTGGCTCCTTGTGTACTTGCATACAAACGTGTAGTCAGCACTCCTATGATCATATCGCTGCTTCCAAGTGTAACCTCACAGACAAAAATATCTCTTGAGGTGAAAGTAATTTAGTTATAGCTCTCCCTATTATTTCAGTCCAAAAAGCTCAGCTTAAATAGAGACAGTCAGTGAGTTGAAATGCTTTTGCAATATGCACTGATGTGAGACCAACAAAACTATTTTGCTAAGGTGCCTTAAGTAGAATTGGATCTTTAGTTTTAGGTGTGTTATTACATTTCCTTGAAAGCTCCCTTACGCATAAAAATAAAAAGTAAGAGAGGAGACACATTTTCTTGTGACTTAAAGGCATTTGGCTGTTGGTATTTATGTCCTTCAGTTTAGGGAATAATGAGTGGGAAATAGAGATGCCTTGTGTCTGAATGATCAACACTTGCATTGCCATGTGCTTTCCTGCTTGTGTGAAGGTACAAGCTGTGTGCTAAACACTAATGTCAGGCTCAGATTCTTCTTATAGATGCACATGTGCAACTTCTATAGCAGTGAGTGAAAGTTGGGTACACAGATTAAATTCTAAAATAATATGACATAGCATCCATTTGCCTCAGATGAGAATTTTAGTTTAAAGTATTATCAATTTACTGTAATTCAGTCCTTTAGCCCTTTACCATGTTCATATTATGAAAATAAGAATACCCTTCATACACACGGTATTAAACAAAGATTTAGTAGAAGGCATGGAGTGGCTTGGCTGGGAAATCATGTGACTATTATGCATATACATCTCCTGAGTAAGATGCTTAATGTTTCAGTTATTGTACTTCTGAACAATTTCTGTTGGCAACAGGATATTGGCCATACATTCACAGAGTTTTGGGCAGAATCCATTCTGGGTGCTAGCTTGCATCCTGATTTTTATCTAATGACTGCTTCAAAATGAGGATTTTTTTTACATGAAAAAACTTCCATCACTTATAAAAAGAATCATGGTTGAAAATACATGATATTGCAGTAGGTGTGCCACACGGAACACATCAGATAAAAAAAGATCTCAGTTTTACACAAAAATTGTGGATATTATCTAATTTACACATATAAACTGTGAATGATTTATTTTGTATTCTGAACAGTTACAATTCCCGTGATGTTGATTGTAATTTCACCTTTCACCACCAGCAGAGGGAGCAGCAGTGATTGAGCTGCACAAACCGTGGGGGTTTCATCCACTGCATCAGCCAAATTCCCTCTGCAAACACCCTGAAAACAATACTATCAGCAGGAACCAAAGAAAAATGTCTGAGGGTAGGAGGGATCCTCGAATACATTTAAATATTACTATTTCATTCAAAATAAACTCTTGTGCAGCCCCCAATTAAAAGAGTAGCATCACATTTACAGCTTTGTGAAAAATACATGGCATACGAGTGCTATTTGGAATAAGATCAGAAACCTGACTACACAGACCATGGCTGTCACATCTCATAAGCTAAAATCATGCTTCAAAAATATTTAGCAAACTCTGTTTCTGATTTTGCAACTTAAACCTCAGTTCTGTGGGAAGACACATTTCAAATATGAAAACTATAGTTACTCAAAACCTAAGATTTTGAAAGATGTTGGAATGCATTTCAAAATTGTCAGTTGTTGCAGTTTACTTTCAGAAAGTGTTTCAAAGTGTCAGAATCATTAAATCAGTTCTCAACACACGTTTTAGCATTTTCATGCAACCAATCTAGCAAAAAATAGAAATGCACAGCTGTTAAAAACATGTAGGAGAAGATTGAATTTAAAGCAGTATAGCCCATCTCTAAAGCTCTAGGCTTGAACACTTCTGCTGAGGGAAAGCAGTAGAGAGACCCTCTGTTACACAACTCCTAATTGAGTCCTAATATACCAGTGAATACTTTAGTTGGCTTTGACATTTTACCCATTTCAGTAATCATCTTCACCAAATATGAATATCTATAGTATTTTCACCTAAGCTTATTCTCCCATATTTTCTCCAAACAGTAATAGCATTTAATAGCAAGGAATTTGAGAGCTAAGCCAATGTATATGTCCCACAGACATCATCCTAACAAAGACATTGTAGACTAGAGGACAGCACTGTGCACACGAACCCTGTCTTCCTTTAACCTTATCAGCACCTCTAATGGAAGATACTCTGACTACAAACCTGATGTGTGTATAAACACAGCCAAGGCAAACCCAGCAGCTCAGTCCCTGCCCTGGAACATGTCAGTTCAGCTCATCCCAAAACCAGCCATCTAAAACTGTAAGCCTATCATCATCAGCCTGAATTTTATTTCATTATTTCTGATGCTTGTAAAGCAGTGATAATATTGGAGGAAATGGTAGTTATGGAGCCTTCGTATTACAGGCTGAGAAAAGATCAAGGTTTTGCCGGTGGTCTTGCAGGAAGAGAATCGAGGGATCTCAGAGTTCTCCTGCTCTGGGTTCTCCATCACTCCTATCACTTGCCTAGCTGTAGGAGACAGTGCCTAAGGAAGCACTACTGCAGGTTGCTCTCAGCCTATCTAACCTGCTAAGGATCTGGTTAGAATGCCTGGCAGGTGGGAGGTGGACACATGCTATCTGAAATGTTCACAGTGTTGTGTAAGTAAATTATACTTAGTCACCAAAATTTCATTTATCCGCTTTGTTTCCTGACATGTCGCTGTCACTCTGGAGTCTCTTCTTAGTTATTGGTGTCAAGAATATGAAAAAAATTAAATCTTCTTACCTTGGGAGGCTTTATAGCAATGACATATCACTCTTCTGAATTCAGATCAGCATGGTCCTCCCAGTTACTTATTTGGTTGAGGGCTGGGCATTGACGATAGATATTTTTTAATATCTGCAAAGAAAGAAATTTCATATCTTTCCTGAGCAAAAGTATCTCTGATAAAGGTCAGTGTTGCTGTGTCAAAACAGCTTATTCAGTGGGCTATACTACCATATGGGTTAAACAAAAGTCAAAAGGCTTTAATTGTTGTTAAACAAATATAATTTTGGCCACTTTGAAGAAATGGCAGAGGGTGTATTACAAGTGTAACTGTATCCTTTCTTCTGTTTATCACACAATACAATAGTGCAGTTTGGTTTGCAACATGTAATATTATTAATTTATATGTATTCATTTTAATAACTAATATTAAAATAATTTTTATTAATTTTATTAATTTTTAAAATAAATTTTATTGATT
>VZTT01049137.1:7198-20597 GCA_013400855.1 Buphagus erythrorhynchus
TTAAATTGGCTTGACAATCTTGAGTACACTTACATTTGAACAGTTTTACTAAAAGACAGTCAGATATATAAGCATCTGCAGGATCAGAGCATAAGTGAATCCATTTTTCTCTTCAAAAATAAATCTTAAACCATTTCAGAAGGAAAGTATTTTTAAACTGAGCATGTGAAATGATATAAAAAGTTACAGATACAGAAATATCAAATGCACTGCTCATGCAACTCATATTTCATTAAGATATATTTTACTTGAGGATGTGATATGAAGATGATAATGGCTACATTTTGCACTACTTCTCCCTTTTATTACCTAATGTTAACATTTAGGAATTCAGGAACTTGAAAGCCCTAGAGATCAATCTTGATTAGTTTATTTTTCTTTGTTAAGATTTTGATAGCCTGGTAATGCTTTTGTTTGAAAGAGTATTCTTTACTTCCTCTTGTGGGGCATGAAATATTGTTACACCCAGCTCTTCCTCTGAAATAGTGGAAAACAATTTAGGTAACTGAATCTTTGATGAGGAGACCTGAGATTGAAAGTTCTGGAATTTAATTGCCCTTTTACTCATAATTCTTCTATGTTTAACCTCAAAGGTGATTAAAAAACTTACATCTTAATTGCATAGCCTCATTCAATCATTAGTACTTTGCCTTGCGGCAATTTATTACAACTTTATTTCCCTGAACCATCAATGAAGATGATGCTGAATTTTATATTAGCCAAATGTCCTTTTGAGATTAATGTGGTAATATAGATTTTGTGCAAGCTTTTTCCGCTTTAATATTTGTGTTATTAGATTGGGGTTATAGGTATAGCACAGCTGCTTGGGCAGGGTAGAGAATGCTGTGTGTATTGCCTCAAGAACTGATGCTGGAATTTTATTTGAAAATGTGCATCTGCAAGAGGAAGTAATAGCAGGGCATTCTCTGATGTGTTTCTCTACAGCTATTTTTACAGCTTACTCACACAAGGTTTTCCCCTTCTATCCCCAAGATAACAGCTGGACTCCCATTGTGAGAAAGCACTAGGTTCAGATGGGTCAGGAGGTGAGGATGTGGGTGCTGTGCCACAAATGTCATTGTTAATGTTGGGCAAGTCACTGTAAATTGCACTTACCTTTCACAGTGGTCTCTTGGAGGTTCCTACATTCTTAAAATTTTGAAATGTTTCAGATGTTAGGGCTATGAAATACCAAAACCCCTTTGTGTCAGTTAGAACTCATCATGAGCATGTTTTCTGTTATGTTCTTTAATACCTTTTGGATAGATATTTAAATATGACAGGTAGAAAGCACTGAGACAGTAACGCTACTCTACATAACTGCCATAATTTAAAAACTGAAAAATCCATACAATTCTCAGATTAGAACTGGCAGCTATTGGCATCCACTTTACAAGCATTTCTGCTTGCTCAGATCTCAGGGAGATTTCAATGGATGAGGCTGGTTTGATGAATGCTCCAAGTGAGGTGTGCTGACACCAGTGCCAAAAGCACCGTCCTGCCTTTCCCCCACTCCTGACTTCTCATTCCTGACCCTCTACCAGCTATCCTTTGAGCTATCACAGCTGTTTATCCTACAAGCAGTGAGGGAGAGGAGCCTGGGGGAGGACAGGACTGCTGCCATCACTCACTGCTCTGGTACAACCAGCAGAAGTGTTGGTTTGGCTGCAGACTCTGGAGCCAGATGAGTAGGGTATGTAAGCAAATCAGAAGGGTCTCCCAGCATTCCAGAAATGTGAACTTGTAAAGTACCATGGAGCTTGGTGAATCCTTCCTCTAAGGAACAGGTAAGTTCATGCTAGCAGCAGCTCAAACAGTAGCAGCCTCCACCCTAAACTCTAGCACGTTTCACCTCCCAGAAAAAAAAAGCAAAAGTGAGGATGCTCAGGCACTTGAATTAAGGGGAGAAGGGTATGACTGGATATTAAATTAATCTCAGTGGAAATTGGATATGTCTGGAAGAGTAGGGTGAAAGCAAAAGAAAGAAAAAAACAGAAGGAAAAGCATACCAGAAGACTCAAAGGAGGAAGAGAATTTGAAAATTAGAAAGAATTAGATAATCACTGTGGCAGTCCTACAAAGGTCTCAGTGCTGGTTGAAAAGGCTTCAGGAAGGGTAGGCAAGGATTTTTTGTTGTTGTATTATCTCCTGCATTGAAGGAAACAGGAGTGTAATTGGGGGTGGGTGATTTTGGAGGTGTTTTTTTAACTAGATATGCCTAAAAGATGCTTGACTTCATAATTTTCTCCTCCTAATAGAAACAGCCCTCAGGGCCTCAAACTTTGGCTAATCATTTAGGTCAAAAGGGTAATAATAATGTAGAAGACCATGAATTAGAAGTGTACCCTGGGGAATGCTTGACCCAATGCAGAAGTAGAAAATAACCATACAAAACTCTGTAATGGGATCCTCTGAAGCTGAATGGGAAAATGAGGGCTCATACAAATATGCTCACCATCTAATATGAAACATAACTCCAGAAGTATGTATTTTTATTCCCTCTTAAGAGTGAAACCACAGTGGAGTTACTGTAACACCGAGGCTGAACTAATCCCATCACAGGATCAGATCTTGGTAATAAATAGTTCCAGGTGTGATCCTGGATTAGGAATGTTTAGATTTTTTTCAGCTGAAAGGTGCAGAGTTTTTTCTGTCTTTCCACTGAGAAGGGAGGATTGTGTGAGGTGTGAAACCTCTGTCTCTCAAAAGACAGACCTGCCTACTGCATATCCTTTTTTACTGCTGTATCTATTCAAATACTTTACCAAGAAAGCTGATATTATTCTGCATATGAATGGGGAAATGAGGGATGAAAATGCTCAGCATCTTGCTGGAAGTAAGCCACCATAGTGCTGGCAAACCTGGAAGTATAAACACTGTCCCAGTGCTCTATTTCATGGGTTCTGCTGCCTTCCAGGTGATCCTTACAATCTGCCATTTTATTTATTGTGAAACTTTGGGTTTGTGATGGAACATGTGTGGAAATGAGCAACTCTTGAATATGCCCATCTTGTGAGTGGCATTAGACAGGGATGGAATGAGCATGTATGTAGAGATTGTGCCATACTACACACACATGAAGAACCACACTAAGGCTACGTGGACAATCTCATAGCCAGTGCCTTCACGCTTCTCATCTTCACAGGCTATGTCTAAATGCCTGAAGGTCTATGAAACAGGCTAAACTTGTGTGTGGGGTTGTTAGTCTCAGTTCCTTTCCACAGACTGTGATGTATTGGCAGCAGATAGATGGCGTAGCAGCAGATAGTGCTGATTATCTCAGACACATAATTTGGATTAATTTGTAGCTGAAAAAGGAGCTGCCAAGAGCTGTCTCTGTGGTCACACTAAGCATTTATATCTGTTTCTGTACCATCATCCCTCCTCAGAATTTATACAGTGGCATATAACCATTTATACATCCCATGCAGCACTACAGGCCTGGGGAGGAGTGACTTGAGAGCTGCTCAGCAGGAAGGGACCTGAGAGTGCTGGTTGACAGGCAGCTGAATGTGAGCCAGCAATGTGCCCAGCTGGCCAAGAAAACCAGTGGCATCCTGGCCTGTATCAGCAATAGTGTGGCCATCAGGACCAGGGCAGTGATTGTCCCCCTGTACTCAGCACTGGTGTGGCCAGAACTTGAATCCTGTGTTCAGTTTGGGATCCCTCATTTCAAAAAGGACACTAAGATGCTGGAGCAAGTCCAGAGGAGGGCAGTGAAACTGGTGAAGGGTCTGGAGCTCAAGTCCTGTGAGGAACAGGAGAACTGGGGGTTCTTTAGTCTGAATGAGATTGGAAAGAGGTTGTGGTAAGGCTGGAGTTGGTTTCTTCTGCCATGTCTCAAATAAAAGGATGAGACAAAAGGACCCTAAATTGCATCAGGGAAGGTTTAGATTTGATATTAGGAAAATAATTTTACTGAAACTGTGGTTAGGCTTTGGAACAGTCTGCCCAGGGAGATGATGGAGTCATCATCTCTGGAAATGTTCAAGTGACATCCGGATGTGGTTTAGGGGTGAGTATGGTGGTGGTAGAATGATGGTTGGATTAGGTAAACTCTGGCAATCCTGTGATCCTGTATCGGAGCATCAGGTAAGTGGTCACTTCCACTCATGATTTTCCATGTGTGCATTCCGCTTACAGGCAGGATTAAAACAGTTTGGGACCTGGAGCCCGAATCCTTATCCCCCTAATCCAGAGAGATCAGAATGAAAAGAAAGCACGGTGAAATAGAAAGTGTGCAGAGACGACTGTCCACACTGGCACTTATGGGGAGAAAGCAAGTAGGTGCTGGAGATCTGTGCAAAGAAAAGAATCTCCACTAGGCATCAATTACAGGGCCTCACACTATGCTTTCTTCAGTGTGTGCTGCTGAGCAGAGGCCCTGAGCCAGGGACAAAGTGTTCTGGGACATGTCCTCTGTAATACTTTTAGGTTTCTTGAATAATTCAGAAAGCTTTTGGACACCTTTTCCCCAATCACACACAAAGCAAATTGTGCTATAGGAGAGAGTTGAAGAAACTGTGAGGAAAGCAGCTTACTTCTTCAGCCTTTATATAGGCATTTTAGAGCAGATTGTATTATTCCCTATTTTGAGAGAATGACAAAGCTGAACACATAGGGTTTGCAGAGTTAATATGCTTTTGCCATTTATTTTGTATCTCTTTATGAGAGTTACTGCCTTATTTACATTGGAATACTAATAGTCTTGTTCTGCATATAGGTATATTGTCTTTGATTGGGAACAATACCAATTCCTGTACCAAATGAAGAAAACTGAGTACTTCATGATTTAATTACTTGTGTTCTTTGCAAGAATAATTAAAGGGTCATGCCAAAATCTTATCAGAGCATGACTATTTAGCATTCCACGACTGAAGCTATTTAGGTGGCATACTAATGACTTATTTGCTGACAAGATTCACTTTTAGAAACTCTCTCTTCACTCTTTCACTATTGATAGTTAGAAGTGTAAAAAGTGTAGTTATCAAAATGCATTAGTGGGAAGAAAGAATAAATTTTCAAGTGACTTGTGATTAGAGATGCTTCAGTTTAGAAAAAATTATCAGAGAAACTGATTTTTCAGAACCAAGCAAATATTTTCTGAAATATCAAGATATGGGTAAGTATTTGAAAGGCAACCAGCACTGGCACAGCTACTTATGATAATCCTTCTCTAAATCTTCACCATAAAATTTTTGGACTCTAGTTACTTATCTAGAACACCACTTTAATCTTTAAGTATTGGCTTGTTTCAGAAATGTTGCAGCTGAATAGGAAAAACTGGTGGTTAAATTTTTCTGAATAGCTGAACAAGCCAAGACACTGTAAAATTACTGTAGTCCTTATATACTTTAAAAAACAGATCCTCTATTTGCCATTAGATCTTCTTAAGCCACAAACATCTCCCTGGTTATTTTTTCATTAGTGTTTTCTCTATTAAATTAATTCATCTATTACCAAGCAATAGATTTAACTGTTTCCAGTAAAACACACTTTTGAATGTTGCATATACCTTGACTTACAGAGTTAATCCACAGCTTTCCTTGAAATATATACTCACATTGGTCTTTTGCAGAAGAGACTTTAAAGGATTTATCTGTAGATGCTTGAAGGAACAACCATTTGCTAAAGTAGTATTAAGACTTGCAGATTATGTTTAACATTTGAAATACATCAGTAGCACTAAGTCAGTTTGAGTGTCTCAGCAACTAACTAGTCCCAGACAGAATCAGTGATATCCCACAAAGTGCTGATCTTCAGCATTTTTAGTGCTTTGCAGAATTGATTTCTCAGTCCCAAGGCAATTGTCCATATCATGCAAGTGCTGCATACTATTATAGTCAGAAGCCTCCGTTTGAGAGTAATCCAAGAAAAAATGCCAGTGTATTGTTTCCAAGTCCTTTTTGTGAAATATTTGGCTCCAATGCATAGCTAATTTTCAAAAGGCTCTTTGAAAGTCTCTCTTTAGAAAAATATGTATTTTTTATACGTGCATAGTTCATTTTTAAACCAAATCTAGCTAAAAATTGCCACATAAGCTGTTTCTCAATAGAGGGCCAATAGCCATATTTTTGTGTCTCCACAGAAGGAATACATTTATATTTTTAAAATATGAGTATTTGAGTAGCCATATAAAATAAGCAACATGAAGGTGCCATATTGAATTCATTAAGATTTCTCTCTCATATGTAACCCCAAGTATCTAGATCCTTATAATTTTATCTGCAGAGGGAACAAGTACATGGCTTGACAGATCAGCTGGGCTATGAATAGCTAAACATTAACACACTTCCAAGCTCATGTTTTGATTTGGGTTTCTCCTTCAGTGTAGGTTAAGAAGTCCCCACTGATGATACCATCTCCAGACCATATTTAGCAGACATGTCGCTATAGGACACGAGAAATAAACCGCGTGCACACTGCAACTTAAAAGGTGAAAAAGAACAAAGTTTAATTTCTGACTCCATATATATATCTTTCCAAAGGTGACAGTGGATTGGAGGGTGACAGTGCCACCTCTCCAATGACACTGGACAAACTAACAGTCCATCAACTTTCTCCACCTCCATGAAAGAATGAAAAACAATAAGTTGTTTACAGAAAAGTGTGTGAGAAAGTTGAAAACAGGAATGAAAACATCAGAAGGCATAAACATCTTCAAAAATCAGGGCAACACAGACATATTTTGCACGTCCTGTTATCACCCCACCAAAGCCAGGAGATGGAGTATCCTTTGATCCCTGGTCCCTTTGGCTGTTCACTGCTCAGCTCTCTTGCTGCTCTTTGTTCACTAGGGCATAACTTGAAGCCCAGTGCCATAACACACTTGCTGGACTGTGGAGCTGCCAGGCCCTAGGAAGCTGTGATTCCTATGGCTGTCACTGTCCCAAGGATCAGTGGGCTCAAAGAAAACCAAAAGCAAAGAACAGGTCACTGATTCGCTCTTCTTCTCCTTTGATATAAGTAATTACTAGGAAACAAAACTTAACTTTCACTTCATAACCAGAAATTAGTACCATTTTTGTTTGACATAGTGACATCTTAAGTTGTTAAAGGGAGCTCTTGGTGGCTCTCAGGGATTAGTGAGGGGAAATATTTCACTTGCAGGTCAGCTGCAGGGATCTGTGCAGGGGCACGGGTGATTGACAGCTGTTCCAATGGGATGTCTGCAGGAGGCCCTGTGAAGGAAGCTGAGGGTTTGGGCTGGGTAGGCAGGTGTCAGCACTGCAGGCCCACGCTGCCACAATTAGTAATCCGTGCCGGCAGTGCCATGACGGCTGCAGGGACCGCGTGGAAACCCAGTCTCAGGGTGAGACCTGGGGGCTTTCTGCTGCTGGGGCTGTGCCTGCCTGGGGAAATGGTGTGAAATCTACACCTCTACAAGCTCTCTGCCAGGGTAAGGTTGCTCAAGTGAAGCAGGAACCTGTCCTGAATTGCTTTGTGCAGGCAGTTCTGTTTAACCCTGAGCATTACAGCGTGGGACAGCTCTGGAGAAAGCAAATGCCAAAGGGAAGGCTTTAATGCCCTTCCCTATTTCTGTCCCAGATTCCTTCCCACAAACCTGCATTTCACCAGGCTTTTTCCCTTACGACTTCAGCTCCTTGCTACACTTTCCCATGCAAGCTTTTTTTCCTTGTAAATGATGTGAAGCAAATACCTAATGTTATCTTTAGTGCTGACACAAGAAAATTAGAGGAGGTATATTACAGTGCTGTTCAGTATTCTTTCCAGAGAAAACTGCTGGTTAGGTCAATTTACTTGGCACTGTACACTGCTTTAATCTTAACTCCAGCCTGCTATAGATGTACAGCAGCTGGGTCTAATGTCTTCATGCATGGTTGCAAGCAAGTCAGTTAATTTCTGTTTGTTGAGAGGTAGGAATCAAGCAAATTTTTCTCTGTTGAATGGAAACATTGTGGGGCTGGTAACAGGTGAATAAGCAATACTGGATAACAAAACAACCTGGAATTACTGTCTGAACTTTGAAGGGCTGGATTCCATAGCAGAGATGTCACAGTTTCATCTCCTTTAAAATGGCAGTAGTTTATCCCCAAAACTTCAGTTAGAAGAACTAAAAGGAAAACTGGCTTGACAGACCTTGTTTGTGAGAAAACATGTTACCAGTGAAGAAGCACTTGGCTTCAAGTCCACTTGAAATGCTGTAAGATGCTAACTGTGGTGGTCAGTTTATTGCTAAACCTTTATTCAGGGTACAAAAGCGAAACAAATTGCTCACCTGTCATGCTGAGGTCTGCTCAGGCTCTCAATGACATCTCAGGTTATATTCATCAAGCTTGGTGACATATGTCCATAGAGGTAGCCTTGGCTGTGCAGACTGTTACCCATGGCCCAAGTTGCTGCCACATTCTGTGAAGTTGTCAAAGATTGGAGCTAAATTCATTGGATCTTTGACTTGAAACAGGTATTTAGTGTTATAATCAAAGAGTTACTACTTAAAAATAGATGCTAATAAAAATGTCCAATGTTTTGATTAAATGTAAGACATATGAGCTATGGGCCTGTGGCTCATTGTATAACCAATAAGCTTCAATCATAATACCTAATGGTAGCTTAATTACAAATACACCTTAAAATTGCCTATAACTGTTCATACATTTATAAAATAAAACTTTACATTTAAAAAAAGACAACAAATCTAAAGAGTAGAAAATAAAATCCAGGTCTTTCTTCTCACAGATGGCATTGTGCTATGGGCAAGGGGAGAGAGGGAGAAATAATCTTCTCGATTTATTATAACTCTTTATTGCTGTTGTTGTTCCTGTGTCTGTATTCATAGAACTATAAAATTTTGGATGTTAAAAGGAACCTGAAAGACTGTCTAGTTCTTCTCCCCCTGCCATGGGCAGGGACACCTTCTACTAGATCCAGGTATTAAGAGTAGAATAACATGCTTCCAAGCACCGTAATTTTTTCTAACAAGACCTTGTTCATCTGTACAGCCTAACTTCTCTCATTTAGTGCACAGGCATATATAAGAAGTGGGAAATCTCAGGCCAAGTGGAATGTCAAATTAACTCTTCTTACTCCATAGTTGGCATTACTGCTGAAGTCTCCATGTTGTCAGATTACCAGCTGAGAGAAGCTGCATTTCAGAAACCTTTTACCAAAGGATCAGTAAAAGGCTATTAAAAATTACTACCTGCATGGGATAGAGAATAAGCAGAATTAATAATGTCATTTCCACAGACTGTATCTCTGCTGTTAGTTGAAAGAACAGCTAAGATGCAAACATTAGTCTGATATTTCCTCTTAAGCTTGGCTGTTTAAAGCACTTTCCTGCAGAGTTCTGTGTTTACCTAAGCCCCTAGGGGAAAAGCCGCCTTCCCCTCCCCTACCCCTAGTGGAGCTAATGAGCCATGCCTGTTTTCCTCCCAAAACTCTAGTTTCAGCAGAAATTAATCCACTTTTTTTGCCCAGTTCTAACACATGCCACCACGTTAAGCCAGGAAAATGAGCCTTCTTACCCTTTTATGTTCAGTGGAGACTGACAGATAGGTAGTACTTCTTTGTGTTTTCTTTGGTCATTATGTAGTTTGACACTAAAGCTAAACCAGCTTAATTGTTCACTGCTACCCAAAGAGGCAGTCTTATCCCTTTCCTGCCATCTCATTCCCAACTGTCTCCTTTGCATGGCAGTTGTCCCCATGGTGACTCAGTTTAGAGTTGTAGACTCAGAAAAAAATGAACCCTGTAAAAATATGGTAATAGAATTACAGTTCCCATTGGGGGTCCATCAGATGCCCATGGTGGTGGAAGTCTGGGGCAGGAGCACCTTCATGGCCTGAGAGGGGAGAGTTTGCACAGCCAGTTTTAGCAGTGACATAGTTTTAGGTCAGCTTAGCTGTCTTGCCAAACTAGCCTTGGTATTCTGTAGAGGGTAGCATAATTGCACTATTCCACAATAAAGCTGTGGTGAGTCAGCCTGTATAACTGAATTAACTTTCCTAGTGAATCATGTTTCTAATGTAGTTCATTAGGCATGGCTGCACAGACCATCTGTTAATGGTGAAACTGGTGTGTATGCCTGACACACCAGCCCTTCTCTTGGTGCCACTCTTCAGGCCTGTAGGGAGAATGAAATGGGAAAACGGACCAGTATTAAACATGATTTCATTTTTCCTGCCAAATTATTTGTAGGCTGGTCATTGGTATGTCCTGAAAGAAAGTTGTAGCAGCATAATTAATTAATGGGGCAGCAGAAGGGCTGGAATGGCAATGAAGGAGTGGAGAGAGAATGAGCAAGGAACTGCTTAAGCAGATATTGGCACCAAAAGAAATATCACTATAACCATGGCTGTGGTAAGGATTTAGCAAAGGTTTTCCTTTATCTAAAGTGTAAGGGACATTTACATTTAGAGCAGAAGGTCTGAGTTTAGCCGTATTGTCAACATGCCACACTGTGAATTGTTGTGACAATCTCAAAGATTAGCAGGGTAAGGCAACTTGCTTTTTGTCAGTCAAAGGGGGTGTGACTCTGAGCCCTGAATAAAGGGGAAGATAAAGAAGCTGTCTGGCCAAAACTGGCAGTAAGTTAGTTTTAGAAGGACCTTCTAGGATTAGATAGCATATTCAACATTTGTAGGTTACACAAGATGAATGGGGGAGCAAGGGACTGAGAGCAAGAGTAGCATTTTGCAGATATCACTTGTCTGGGAACATGCACACCTCTGAAACTTCTCAGCTGGTGCAAACAGCCTGGGTAGATGACAGGACAAATCTGAACCTGCAAAAGATTGGATTTCTATACATAAACCTGCCCTAGCATCTAAAGGAATTATGCTGGCATCAGTCTTAACTACAGCTCTGTGTTTGCTGGTATCTTTCAATAAATGCTCCTGCATAAAGACCTGTGGAGCTAATGCACTCTCAGATTCTCAGCAGGGGCTTACTGAAGCAAAAGGAGAATAACAGAAGAACCAATCCCACAGTATAACAGTGATCTTTTACAAACAGCTTTGAAGCATTTGAATGTGCAATGTTTTGTGATTACATGTAAAGTTCTCTGATGTCTTTCAGAGAAATTTAAAATCTTGCCATATGCTTCAACCTTCCTTTTTTTGTGTCCGTGGGTTATGTGCAAATCTTTAGGGTGACTGCTAGAACAGTTGTGAGCATATTGGATGCCTGCATGATTCAGGGAGCAACTTGAAATGTGCTCAGCATCCCATGCTGACTACAGCCCATTGAACCAGAGAGCCTTGCCACAGCAGGCTCTTAACAAGTGGACTGCATTATGTTAAACTTCCTTGGAAGGAAATCAAGTACTGCTCCCTCAAAATCGCCTGTGCCTTTCTGCCCAAATTTGTAGGGGCTGACAGACTTTCTCTCAAGTAATTCTTTAGTGCTACTTTGCTCCACAGTGTGTGAAGGAGGAAGTTTGTCATGGAGAGTGTCCTGAGAGACAGACCCATAGTGCATGTCACTGCCACCTCAGGTTCTTAGGAGAAGGCTAAAACCAGTTTGTGTCAGTGTTCCCCATTAGCTGCCCTAATTTTCAGATAGAAACATGACTGTCACTTTGACTTAATGACATCGTTTCCTAACATACAATTTGTTCAGGCTTTGTTTTCTTGTCTGTGCCGTATGTAAAGTCTTTATAACAAGACCTAAAATATTGGCTTTTTAGTAAATGAAAACTGGTATTACACATTAATTCTATTTCTTACAGCCTTTCAAAAGAGAGGCAGAGCTACCTATATATAATTTTGTGTACTCCCTTAGTAAAAAACTCCATTCACTTAATACTAATTTTGAACAACTTTTTAGTCAGGGCAGGATCACCAGAAGTATTTTTCATGTATGTCTACAAAGTGCAGCCACATGCTACGTAGCATGTTACAAACTTTGAATATCTCATGTGTGTAAGCATGTTTTATTACTAAAAGTTTACTTTATGTACCGTGAGCCCTGATCTTTATTTTAGGACTTTGTTTTACTTCTAGCTGTCTCAGTTACTAAATTTGAGGCATACAGCTCCAATTCACAGCTCAGTCACCTTCTATTTAAAAAATATGTTTCACTTGTTTCCCCTGAAAAATTCTGAATTTCTAATTATCAAAGGGAGCTGTTTATCGTTGTTTGAGGTGTTTGTTTGACAAGCAGCCATGCAGAAATAGTGCAATGTGTAGGCTCCCAGTATAAATAGAAGCAATCATGATCCAAACCACAGATAAGTAATTGGAATAATAAGTAGAAATAAAGACGCTTTGTCAGTTTGCATTCCTTTTTCTGAAGCAGCTAAGGGCAAATGTAGAAACTGATCTTTATCTTTAATTTTTCCCCCAAAATAAGGATAAAATTGGATTTAAGAATAAGAGCTTACCATATGAATTTAGGTTTATGGAGGATGTATTCTAGACTGTCAAAAATAGTATGCCTAAGGCAAATTTGCTTCTAAAGAAAAGAATGCAATAAAGCTTAGGGTTATACTGAAACTCAACTGCAATGTATTAAATACATTGAAATAGCTTGGTTCAGTAATTCCTGGATTGTTGCACTCAGATTTTCAGCCACTATGATTCTTTGCTGATTTAAAAAATCCTCTGATAAATGCCAAGGACTAGTGAAATTAAGGGTCTAGCTTTTTCTCCTGTCTGAACTTTCAAACCAAGTAGATAATAATTTGCACTTACCAAAACCAGCATGGTGACCTGAAGCTATTTAATATATTTAAAAGAGGTGATTGAGAGTAATGATGATGAAAGTAGCCTCAGTGAAAAGTGACCATCACACCTATGTAAGAGACAATGACTAAGAAAACTCTGAAAAATTGGTCCCTTTTGAGATGTTTTTCATTCTTTGACATAGGATCTAGAGGATGAGGTCAAAGGACTTATATATAGTCTGTGGAGTGTCTAGCATGACTTAGTCAACCTCAATGCTGCTCTAAATTACAGCAGAACAAGCTAGTCTTCTGATTCTTCCTTGTGTTTTGTGGTCTTCATCTACTGAACACAAAAGTCTTTTTGCATTATTCTTTGCTACAGGTTTGTAAATGTTCTGGAACTAAAGAATAAGCAGATGCAACCCATTTTTTTCTCATACTGACAGTTCTTGTTTGTAGACTAGTTGTAGAAATAACTCCAGAACATCTGACATATTATTCATATGAAATGTGTTGGCAAAATTTGTCATGAATTGATTCAATTTCTTCAAGTTTATTTTTGGTTCTCTCTTTTTTTTTTTTTTTTTTTTTTTCTGTGGGAGCATTTCCATTTTTTCAATCATTTTGGAATTTGGAAGTTTATTCATATCTCCTTAAGCGTATAATAGTCCAAGGAACACATAATCCCTTTCAGGCAGCAGCTTTTATAGCATGTGGTGGGTGCCTCTGAATCAGCATCAAATGTTGGCATCTCCACTTTCTCCTTCATCA
>VZTT01049141.1:0-35032 GCA_013400855.1 Buphagus erythrorhynchus
CTGTCAGGGCCCATGGACTTGTGCATTTGGGTTTGTTTAAGTGTTCTCTGACCCTATCCTCCTTAACCAAGGGAAAGTCTTCTTCCTGACATTCCTTTACCCTGGTCGCCTGGGTCAGGAATTCTGGAGGGCTGGTCTTACTGGTGAGGACTGATGCAAAGGCAGCATTCAATAACCCTGCCTCTTCTGTATCCTCAGTTACCAGGGGCTCCCCTTCACCTACTAATGGGCTCACATTATCCTTCCTTTTCCTTTTGTTATCCATGTATTTGAAAAAGTCCTTCTAGTTATCCTTGACATCCTTGGCCAGATTTAATTCTAGATGGGCCTTGGCCTTTCTAGTTTCATTCCTACTTATCCTGACCACCACTCTATATTTACTCCAAGTGGCCTGGGCTTGTTTCCATCTCCTGTGAACTTTCTGCCTATACTTGAGCAATGACATCTTTATTCATCCATAGAGGTTCTCATATCCTAAGCCTGACCTCTTTCTTTCTCATTGGGATTCCTCATTATTGAGCCTGAAGGAAGTGAGCCTTGAATATTGACCAACTCTCTTGGACCCTTCTTCACTGCAGAGCCTGCTCCCATGGGATTCTTCCAAGAATATCCTGAAAGAGGCTTAAGTTAGGCTTAAATTAAGCTAACTTAATCTTGCTTACTCATAATTTTGCTTACTGTCCTGCTACCTCTTTGTTTAACTCAACAATCTCATGGTCACTACATCCAAGGCTGCCCTCAGCCTTCACATCTCCAGCAAGGCCTTCCATGTTGGTTAGTTTGAGGTTGAGGAACACACATTCCTTGTGGGGTCCTCTCACTGACATGAAGTTATCCTCAAGGCTTCTCAAGAACCTCCTGGACTGTTTGTGCTTTGCTGTGTAGCTTCTGAAGTAGATGCCAGGGTAGTTAAAAGTCCCCAACAAGAAGCAGGGACTGTTTCTAGTTGCCTCATCCACTTCCTTCCTCTTAACTGGGCAGCCTGTGGCACACAGCCACAACAGTGTCACCCTTTACTAGTCCACCCTTTTGTGCCAACCTACAAGGATTTGCTCATCCTCCTCACCAAGACACAACTCAACACATTCCAAGTGCTGCCTCACCACTGCTCCTTCCTGGTCTGTCTCTCCCAAATAGTGTGTAGCCCCTCATGCCAACACTCCAGTCACAGCAGCTATCCCACCACATCCCTGTAACTGCAATGAGACCAAAGCCTTGGGGCTGCACATACATCTCCAGTTCCTCCTGTTTGTCTAGGAAGCTCCAGTTTCTTGAACGAGAATAAGAAAGCAAGACGACCCTTTTGTTCAGTCTTCTGCATCATGTTAAGAAATTACCTAATAAACTCATATTTATGGCATTTGCTTTATTGTGGAAGCATTTTGGTTTTTCAATTCAATTGTTAAACTATAGTCATTTTTCAAAACAAGAACATACATTTTTTTCTCCATCATTTTTACAGTCCATAGAAGCAACTGCACTCAGCAAATCTGGCACTGATACAAATAGTTCTCAATTCTAAATAATCAGAGAGACTTTTGAGGGTAAGTGGTATTAATCACAAGGTCCAATTCTAAAACCCAATTTCAAAGGGTGAGCTCACCAGCTAGGTTCCTCAAACAAAAGATGGAAAGAAGTAGCTTTTTGCAGAGGTTACAGTACTGCTCTGACACAGCCCAAGGAGAAAGCCACCCTGCTCCAGTGACTGTAAAGGCAGCTGAGGTGGCTGTAAAGAGAGTTGAGGTGGCCAGCTCAACTCAGGCAGTTGGGTACCTAAGTATAGCAAAAGAATATCTCCCCTCAAAGATTGCTTTCTGGCTGCCAAACAGAAAGAAATAATCCTATTTCTTTCCAATTGTGCCTTTCTTGAGGTCCCATATAACAGTGAAAGAAATAAGGCTTTCTCAGTTTGGCAACAATTGAACTTTCATTTATATCCTAATGAGAGGTTACTATGTGGGATTTTTTTGTTCTTTTTAAAAGCAAAGAGTCATCAATACAAACTGACGTCACTGAGGCAGTAATACCTGGACTAAGTGAAGTCACCAACTTCTGTATTTAAGCAGGGCCATCATCTTCTCTGTAGGTAGCTCCTTCTAGAGAGATATGAAACCACTGTTGAAGTAGGGATTAGGGGTTTTTTTTTAACACAAAACCCAAGCAAACTTTTCCTAGATCATTTAAATAAAGTTTACACAAAGAGACTGTTACCGGAAAACATAGTACCAGAGATCTATGTCTTGGTTTTTCTATTGTGTATCCCCTGCAATGAACTGGATCTCGACTCATGTTGACTAATGGGCAAAACCTCTGAAAACAAACAGAAAAAGCCCATAGTAACTTTCTCTGTGAACATGGAATGAAGAAAACTTGATCATCTAGAAAGAGGCACATCAAGCTAGATTCCTTGAAGTTTAATGAAAACAAAGGCACTGAATGAAGCATGTCCAGCAGGTGCAGCACTTGGAGCAGAGTCTGTCCCATGTGGGTACCCTGTTACAAACATGCAGGATGCCACTGGCCTGGGAGGCCACTGGGAGATGAAGCTGAGGCCCAGCTTGATCAAAATTGAGCAACAAATTGCAAAGGTCAAATTGGGAGTGACACAGATACCTGCAGTATTCACACATGCATCACATATTAGCTACTAATGGTGCTTTTATCCCTGTTTTTAGGCTACTGTCAGCTCCTAGATCCATCAGGTTTTTGTTTGCATGTGCTCGGTGTTAGTTTAACATAACCCAATCTCATACACTCAATGTGAAAAGCTGGGAACACTGCTTTTCTAAGCTGCACAAACCTCAGATGCATAAAGCTGTAACCTCAGAGGAGCTAATTAAGAGTATCACAAATTGTGCAGCAACCTTTTCCTTTGCACTCTTACATGTGACCCAAGGTCAGGAATGAAAATTGCCATCTATCATCAGCTAACAACTTTTGGCTTTAAATCACATTGGCAGAGGTAGCAAGAGGCTCTAGATATCCATGCGTAAAATATGTGGAAAGCAGCAGAGTTCTTGATGAAACTTCTTGGACAGAGCTACATTAGCTCTTGTAGTACCTCTCATGGGAATGGCTTGCTGCTCTTTGGTTCTACCCTCCATGGGAAGCACTAATCTGTGCCCAGACTGTTTTTGAGCTGTGCATATTTAAGAAAAAATTATCAGAGAAAACAGGTAGTAGATTGCAGAATAACCTGTCACTAACTATGTCACCCCAACACAGCAGTATCCAATCCCCACACCACTAAAGCAGTTCAAACATTTAGTTATCAGCTGTTCTGGCAAGATTGGAGTGGTACATGAGGCCCATGAGCTATTTATTTTGGCAGTACAGTGAGGCTACTTCTTTTCTGTTCTCCCAATCCAACCTGGAGAAGCAAGAATGCATCCTGTGCTAGAAGCTAATGGAGCAAGAACATCTACCAAATGATAAAAAGGGTCTGTTAATAACTGTGTATATTTCCTCTTTTGCATCTTCTCATATATTTAAAGACAATACAACTTTCACAAAGTAAGCTGCCTAGTGCTGAGACAAAAGATGAACAAATTTTGTTCACCAAAAGATGAACAAAAAGGTGAATTAGAAGGCTGCTGTTGCCATTTAATGACATTGCTTTTGACAAGTAATAAAGATGTTTCTGCATTTCATAGTGTGGATTTCGATAAGTCAGCAAGAAAATCAGACCTTTAAATAGGGATGCCACATAATTTGAAAAGTGTCTTAAAGTCTGTAATAACCTCAGAGAAAAACCACCAGTGAGCAAAAATTAGAAAACTGATATGACAGCTTAGTATCTATTAAAAAAAAGATTGCCTATGAAAACAGCTAATAGATAAACAGCATTTCTGTATTCCAGATTATACAATGGAAGTATACAAGTCAATAAGCACAGGAAGCTAAAACTTCTGACAAGGGGAAGAAGCTCCATCTCTCTCTTCAACTGCTCTGTTTCTGTCTCATGAAAAAAGACCTCAAACCTTTATTTTTATGGGGTCTACAAGACAGGTATTAAAATTCTGGTGAGCCTGACAAGCCTTGATCCTACCTTCCATCCAGGCAATACGCAGTGTAGGACAAACCACAGAGCCAGAATGAGGAAGAGCTGACAAAGGAATCAGGACTGGGGATGTGGAAAGGGCAGTATGTTTTTTCAGAAGTAGGCATTTCACTGTCATCTAAGCCTTGCTTAGTTATCACTGCAGTGGAACAGCATGTGGCAATAACATTTAAAACTGAAAGATCTGTGTGGATAGAAACACTGAAGAACAGTAAGATCACAATGCTGCCACAGCTTAAAATCCTCAGCCACCTCACCAGCTACCTACTGTAGAATGACTGGAACAGAACAGGAACCTCAAGGCTCCTACCATGTGACACAGGATGTCAGCCTTATAGAAAGCTGTCAAAACAAATGTTTCCACCAAAACGGTCACTTTTGATGAATCAGCATTTCAATTAAAATAAATGGTCAGATAATTCTACACCAACTTCAACTAACTGGAAATCCTTTAATGAAAGTGTTAGCTCTTACTTCACCATTTAATGCAGTTTATATGATTTATCTCTTCAAATAAAGAAGACAGGTCAGCACCTCTGTTTCTTTATATACAGTTCAGCAGCATATTAGCACCATGGTTTTTACAGTCAGAAGGATGTAGCCATGGCAAAGAATGCTTTTATCACAAACATTCCTAGAGTCCATCTCGGAATCTCCCAAAGTGTTCCCCAAAATGTTTACACTAATTCTACGTTTTGAAACACATTTTTACTTTTGCCTTTCTAATTCATCTAAACTGTTTGACAAGCAGTACTGTTAGAATGAATATATAACAGCACAGCTGCTGCTCCACACATTTTATAACAATCACAAAAGGCTGGCACAGCTTTGGCCCAGGGCTATCCCATTCAAGTGGAAAGAAAGAATCTCAGGACCTCTTCCAGCAGGAATCGGCAGGAGTGGGAGTTGGGAAAAAGAAAACTAGAGAACCGTGTTGTGCTCACAAACCAGCTAAATAACATCAAGTGTCTTGAAAAAGAAAGTTAAGTCAGAAATAGTGATTTGCTCAGGATTCGTCATCAAAACAAACACCAAAACCACAATACACCACACAAGAGCCAGAAACAAAATTCTCAGTTATCCACCCCTTGAAAAATGTTGTAGTACACAGAGTATCTGCTCAGTGATACACAAATCACTCATTCCACTCAACTATAGTGATAAGGCAGACTGCACCACTACCAAAACTCTTGTCTTTTCAGACATATTACACTACTAAATATGTGATGCTCTTGTAAAGTTACATGCTTGTAACTATTGCCATTTCATGACATATAGTCTTCAACTTAATCTGTACCTAAACATTCCTCATCTAAAGAATTAAGCTCTAAAGCTCGAATGATGCAATGCTACCATATACAGTTATGTTCTACACACTGACTTACTTGTGTGTAAACCAGCTGTTGGCATTTTCAGTATATGCTGTCTGGATGCCTGATACTTTATAACATGGCCCATTCTGCTGCTAATCACAGGAGCTGAGCATTCAGTCTATCATGAGTTACACACAGAAGCCTTCCTTTGAGACACCATCTATTTCTCTATGCAAGTGGTTTGACAGTTCTTAACTTTAAATTAAATAGCATCTCACTCGCAACTAAAATATTCAGTTGCTAGGTTTCCTTTCCCAGGTTACATTTAGACTTTTACGACACCAAAAACTCGCAGCCCATGCCCTTTTGGGTGACAAACCACCAATTAAATGCTCCCTTAAGCACTGTCTATTTAAGGCTTTGTGCTGTGCTGAGATTTTTAAGCTATCATTAATATAAAATCACTACCTACCAACTCAGAACCAAGTGCATGTGACAACAGATGCCTCCAAGTGGACCCTGGTTCCAGCCCAGCAGTCACCATTTCCATGTGTTGGTGTACACAATACTCATACAAACATTCCACAAATCACACAGTTAAGTGTTTATATACAAAAAAAGAACCTACACATTAAAAAAAAAGTGCCTGCCTAAGTCTCTGTGAACAGAACTCCCAGTACAGTACATTTACCCCACTCACAGTCACCTTGGCAATAGTCACAGATTTTATTACTGAAAATACACAGTATATTCAGTATATACACTGATATAAACTGAAAATACACAGTGTTAGCATCAAAATACCAATTCAATCAAATGGTACATTTCTTCTGGCAGCAACAAAAATTTGTCTGTGGGATCATTCAGCTTACTTTTGCTGACACATTTTGCCCATTTTTGTGCTTCCAAAGAGATAAATAAAAGAACTGCTTCTCTAAACAAATTTATCCAATGCACTCTGGAACACGTCAAGAGTGACACAGACAGAACACTACAACGCAGAGTAAAGGCTGAAAGAGCAGAGGGAACTCTTAAAAAGTGATTGGCAAAAAAAAAAAAAAAAAAAAAAAAAAAAGGTTTGCTTCCTCTTATGATATGTGAAAGCAACACTACTTCTCACAGAGGATTATTAGTAAAACACTGTGGTTGCAAAGAAGTGGTAGAATGGAGAAAAAATAGAGTTTGGTGTTCGTGTGTATTTGTGAAAAACACTTTATCAGGTCACATTGTCTTCACTACTAGTTATTTTTATTTAAGGTAAAACCTCCTATCTTCCCAATCCACTTTCATACCTTCCCACTTGTTAACATGGTGATAGACACAAACTTAAATTCAGTCAAACTTGTGAAAAAGGGACCAGGACTAAAATAAAACTGAATTCTGAAGGAACCAATTGAATTCCTCCACTACTAAACTGCAGTCATACCCTCACTGATGGGCAATTCTGCCCCAAACTAGGATGCTGTCCATGCCCACTACTGTCTCCAAAATCACCAGCTGGCTACAGAGAAGTTCAGTTTTTGAAAACAACTTAAAGCACCTTGAATCCTAAAGAGGGTTACAAGTCTGTCACAAATCAAATCACAAAATAAAGTCAAGGAAAAATAAGATACCCTGAAATAAAACTGGGCATAGCCATTACTGTCAACAGTTCCTGTTGCTGAAACACTGAATAAGGTGTTGTAATAAAATTAACTATATAACAGGGCATGTGAATTGCATAACTCAGTCTACAAATGTCTAGGTGGAGACTGCACCAGACCCTAAATTACCACTTTCTTAACTCACATGATTTCTCATCAGGCATGGAAACACAACTACATTAAAATGTTGTTGTCTTCAGTTATGCAAAATAGGGTCATTCTAGGTAAAATAAAACTATTTAACGTCAAAAGGTTTATGTACATAGTTTGCCTAGGAATATTTTTTTCCCCCTCTTTGGATATAGCAATCAATAAATCAATATCAAGCACACCCCATTATGATTTTGGAGCATTAAATTCTGGGGTTTCTTTACATCCTTAAAACTTCGTAAGTTAGTGACACAAAGAAAACACCAAACTATCTCTGTGAAGATTAGTACACAGCTCTCAGCACTATTGAGAAAATAGATGCCAATGACTTGGCAGTTCCAGAGGGACAGGCTGAAATGAAGAAACGAGTCATGTAATATCTTCAAAGTCAGACATTAAAAGGCTAATTGTTCCCATAGGTTTTTTTTATTGTTTCTAAAAAAAGGACCCAGAACTTTTCCATCATAAAATCATTAGTCAAGCATTCACTCAACATATGTTTGACAAGCTTTTTCTTACATTCATGTGAAGTCCTTGACCATTATCACACCAAAGAAAATCTACCTAGAAGCAACAGAACATCATGAAAATGGCAAGTTTCATAGTTCACAAGAACCATATATTTGCCAGGAAGATATGCGTGCAAAAGAAAAGGTTGCCATTCCTTTTGCTAAAATGAATTTTAAAAAAATTCAAGCAAAAAATTAACTACTTGTTTCTCACTACGTAGCTTGGGCATTTTTCAAATTCTCTACTAAACTATACTACATTAACCAGCTTTGGCACACGCATAGGGGAGAGTGGTCATCACTTACACTGTTTTAAATAGTATTTTGGTCTGTCTTTATTCAATAGAAAAAATACATAGATTAAACTTAATTATATACTTTACCATCTCAAGGAGAAAACCCTTGAAGTTCATATTCAGCAGTTCCTGAAAAGAAGTTTTATATTGTATCTAGGGTCCTGCACTAAGAAAACAATCATTTAAGTCTGGACACTGGAATGCCACAAACTCTGTGTAAAACCAGAGTTCTGTACCTAAACAGCAAGGTCAACACTGCAATGGCAAAATAACGATTAATACTGTGATTTTATCTGTCCAAGCTGCATGGTCTACCACAAGAAGCCAGCCTAAAAAACCAGACAGTTCACAGGACAGATTCTAAGGAGCATTTTAAATATAATTTGGAAAGCAGACCTTGAGAAAGAAAAGCACTTAAAAGCCACAACCTCAAAGGATATACCCAATGCTTACATTACACACATTCCCTCCCAAAGTTGATGGTAAAGCATACTTTGAAAGTAGGAAAAGTGGATGGTGTGTATGGTGGGGGCAGATGGAAGGGAGAGAAGGAAAGAATGGCCACAATTAGATGATCTTAATAAATGTTTTCTAGAGAAGTCTCATCTTCTTCCACCTCAAAACCCACATATTTTTTTCTAACTAGCAAATTACTTTTAATGTAGATATGTCACTGAATAATCCTATTTTCAAAATACTACAGACTTTTCCATTAGCACGTTTTTTTCTTTTTAGTATATTTACTTCATAAATTTAGTTTATAGATAATTGGTTCTGCAGATTCTTTCACTGGTACAGAACTTGTTTTTCCTAGTTAAGCAGGTAGTTGTAAATCTAGGAATGACAATCCCCAATCAAATTTAGTCTGGAAATCAGCAATAGAAGAATCAGGACAAGTCATTCATGAGTTTAAGATTAGACAGGCAGTATTCAAGGCAAGGTTTGAGCATCAAGTAACTCCCATAGATGACTTTCCACTTGATTTCAGGAGTGTTCTCATCAAGCCTGTTTAATTGTTCAGGGTCACTATCTTTTGTTTTGTCTTTTCTTACCTTAAATACAGGACTTCTGCTAGTCTATAAAGAGCTGCCAGGTAGCATTTTCCAATACGACAAATTTTACTTCTGAACTTCATAAACTTACTTTTAGAGTATCTTAAGAAGTTTCTCTCTCCTCCATCTTTTCCAAACATCCTGATAGCTGTTCCAATCCCTTAGCTCCAGGACCACAAAGTGTGAGGTATAACAAGCAGCAAGAAGCATACTTGTGAAGGCCAAAGCTTTGTAGACTCTGAAATACCTACACCCAAACCAAGTTGTTCTGCAACTACATTCCATTTTTAATGGGTTGGCTTCTATAAAACATTTCAGGCACTTCTTATTCACAGATCATTTGGTGTATGTACTGCTAACATTATACTGGTGATCTCTACAGATAAAATACTCAGCAGTTGTTTGCAGAGGGCCAGGCTTTGCAAGCAGGACAGTGACAAAAAACTTTAATGGGAGTCACAGCTCAAAAATCTAAAACCATCCACCCTGTTGCACAGATGGCCCTTTGGAACCTGGAATCCTATTCATACTGGAGCAAATGGGAAGACTATCTCCTTATGGATGACCCTAAAGCCTACCAAAACATGAAAGTTACTGAGCCTTTTCTTCCAGCCACTCCTTGACTCTATTTCAAGTGTGTCCTGCTGGACACATTTAAAACTGCTGATGCATAGAAATCCTCCATACTCTGGATTTTCCTTTTTAAACTTTCATGAGCTAAGTATCTGTGTGTGACCAGTTGATAGCAGCCATTTTATCCTGAAGGGAGATACAGAGAAGACAGGACTTGCAACAATAGGGCCACAGTTTAATAAGAATCTGCCTCAGACAGGGAAACTTGTGACTAGAAGCAAGGAGAACCTGTTTATATTTCATGGCAATCAATACAGCTGCCCTTTGTCTACTTAAATAGTGGGGAAAATGCTCTGGTTATACAAGCTGATGAAAGATCACCATTTTTAATTACATTAAAACAAATTTAGACTCTGTTTTTCAAGTCTCATTTGCCTCAGTTTAGGAACTCGATTTTCCAAGTCTCATTTCTTTAAATAGAAGAACATTTTTTAATGCAAGGAAACAATTCCTCTCAAGTTAAGTAACAAATTTCTGTCAAACCTCAAGAACACATTGTACTTTCATGCTTTCATAGTATCCATCATTTAAATCCAAATTTGGTTTGTAGTTATAAAATGTTGATTAGGACTATATAATTTATTTAATGCTAAAGCTTTTAGTGGTTATGAGCAGTAATCAGACCTTTACTAAAACAAATCTCTGGTTACAGTATTGACTGGTTGGCCAAGCCACCCTACGCCTGCCAGCTCAGCGCTGAGGGCTGGCTTGGACACCACATCCAGCAATCCTTCTGCTCACTCAGGAGACTGCCTTTACATGTATGTGGAGAGAGGGCAACAGAAATGCTCAGTCAGAACCTCCAGCTACCACTGCTGGCCACAGTAAGCACATTATAAAATACTGATTAAAACAGCATGTCATCCTAGTGCAATAAAACAACAAATTGCTTCATCAGGAAGGCAGGGAAAAAATACAGCACAACCTGTGGTTTTTATACAGCTAACAGAGCATTTGTATGACATCTCATGATCAGGTGAAGCACCAGTTCAGCAACATAAGCAGGGACAATAAAACCAGACAGCTCTGGACTGTTAACAACTGCTCAAGCTCAATCACATTTCAAGTGTTTACAGTAAGAAATACACAGGTTTTGCTTTATGTATCTGAAAGTTCTTCCACGATGTTCTTACAGTTCCACTGCTTTATAAACCATATATTCCTCTTGAGTAATTTCCCACCCCTGCTTAATTTTTATGCCAGGCTAACCGGGCTTATAACCAGATCTAAACATGTACTTCACAGAAACCATTTTTTTTAGCATACTCAAAAAAAATGCATGCTGAAAAATCATAGAAATATCAAAATAGTATCTTCTAGTAAAACGTAAGTTTGCCAGAATTTAACCTGGAGGTTAGATCATGATATAAAGCATAGTTTTTTTCTATAACAAACTTCTTGTTTATAGTAAAAAAATCTGCTTCTACTCGAGAATTAAAGGCATTTATATGCTTCACTACAATACACAGCAAAAGAATCACACAAGCTTAATTTGTAAGACAGTTTTCTTGAATTTTAAGGGTTTTTTTAAACAGTGGCTAGAGCAGAGATCTCATTTATCCTTTGAAAAAGAAAAATAAGTTCCACACTTAACACAGATTTATTTAGAAAAAAGCTCTTAGACTTAACAGTGCTCTTAGCTGCATAATTTCCTATCTTTACTACTTCTTGCTTGAAGTGACAGAGAAAACTTAATACAACTAATACTTTATGCTGAAACATGAAATTAAGATGTAAAAGTGAGAAATGACACGGTTCCCATGAGAAATGAAAATGAGAAATGAAAATGTAAAGTATGTGTTAAACAACCCTGGGGAAAGAAAGGAGGCGGGGGAGGAGGGTGGAAAAGAAAGGCCCAGAGTGCTGACTTTTTTTTTTTTTTTCTTTTAGGAGAGTGGTATTAGAAGGATTCTAATTAAACCATTAAGGTCCAGAAAATGTGTTACTATTCTTTATATTTCTACTCATCAGTTCAAGGGGAAAAAAAGGGTTCCGTATTTAGGGACACTTGAGGTTTGCTGTTTGTGTTTGGCTTTTTGGTTGGGCTTTGTGGTTGGGGTTTTTTGGGGGGATGGGAAGGAGATATTCTGTCAGTTTGTTTGGATTTTAGGTTTTAAGGTACAACACAATTAGACTGTTCCAAGTATGAGATACAATTAACTAGACACAGACACCACAAACACATATTACATATACATTCTCACCCACACACATGCATTTAAAGTACACAGTTTAAAATCTAGAGCAATACCATGGAACAGCATTGCTGGCCCATCTGAAGTGACTCTGCTCCCACTGACAAGCCTCAGGTTTGTCTCATTACATTCCCTCCTTACAGAACACCCACACCTGGTCAGATGTTTTAAAAACAACCTGGAAGGGGGAATCCACTAGGAAAGAAACAGACTAACCAGAAACTCACAACTTAGGTACAGTTACACAACAACGAATTAAAAGGAGTAATTTCTTTCTTCAAGTGTTAAGCAGAAATCCAAAGCAGTAACTTTTGATTTGCTCAGCTGATTTTCAAGACATATCTATACAGATCCTAACATGGTAAAATAATACTGGTTCAGATACAGGCTCAACTAACAACCCTAGCACTCTGCAATGTGAACCAACTCTAATCTGCTCCCAGGGTCACTGTATAAGTTCTCAAAATGCTTATTTAGGTATTTTATTAGGCCACCTCAACATTTGTCCCTGGTTTGTCCTCCTTTCTCACTTACTGCACTGTAAAAGCTGCATTTGCTTAACGTCCTCCATACAATGTATTATCCTGTGACATTTTATCTGACCATTCTACAGAGATATTAGAACTGGAACACATTCATTCTCCACAGGGATAGTCTTATTTTTTTCCAGGAAGGAAGCCAAATAAAGATGGTTCTTCTACAGATATTTTTCTTTGTTAATCATGCCGAAATGTCATACATATGAGTGCTCTAATTTTCATTTTTTTAAACAAAATTAATTCATAGTTTACTTAAAGAATACATCTGTCTGTTTCAAATCATGCTAACAAAGGAATTTATCAGCTTTCTTCAAGAAATAAGCCATAAATCAAATCTCTTTTTGTCAAAAATATAAATCCAATTATCAATGTCCTCCAGAGGACCAAAGGCAACTTTCTGCTCCACTTTAAAGTTTGGACCAAACTTTACACTCTAAAACAAACACATTTCAGTAACTCCCTAAAACACTGATGGAGGACACACCCAATCCACAACCAACCAGCCCTACTTTGATTTTAAATGAAGGAAATGTAAGATTTCTTCCATCTGTGCACCCCATGAAAAGGCCAACACCACCACACTCCTCCGACCCGCTGTGACCCAGGCTGGGTCTGCACGGCTACAAATGCCCCTGGTCAGCTGCACAGTTGTGTTGGTTGATACATCACAGCAAGAACTGTGAGTGCAATTTCATCTTATGGCAGAAAGTGTGTTTGTGGCACTGAAGCTCATCAAGAAAGGCAAGAAAATGGCTGCAGGATGCAGAAAGAAAGTTTAAACCACACTGCAATGAGCCATAAACGCTAAAGACAAATTTTGTCTTCTGGTGCAGATCTGCCTTAACATACACAGTCTGCAAGGCTCATCATAATTTCTGAAAAAATCCCCTCTATAATAACCTGCCTTGAGATAGTAAAGAAATTACAAACAAAATCTTTCTCCAAGATGAATTATAAAAGTAATTCCTTGCAATTCTTAAGCTCAGTCAGCTGCAATGGTTTTAGTGAGCAATCACGAGCTCCCTGCTACAAGTATTAATAGCTGTCATGGATTCTGAAGTTATGATTTCCTGACGAACACTGCCAAGTTATCTAAGTTACATTTGGGGGAGAGAAGGATTATTTGTAGGGTTTTTTTGGCTTTTTTTTTTTTACTTTGGCCCTTTCCCCAGAAATTGCATGGACTTTTCCTTTAAAGCCTCTCTGCTTCCTTAACAAGCAATGCTACTTTGGACTTCTCAAGCAAGAACATGGAATGAACAATTTATCAGATTATAACTCTCTGCTGTAAATTAATATGGTCCCTTTGAGTTCCTGTTAAGTTATTAAAAGCTATCTTAGGATTATTTTCATTTTTAAAAGTGTGTGAAAAAAAATTTTTAATTAACATAACGCATAACAGAAGCTTAAAGCCATGATTTTTCTTTTTTTAAATACAACAGGTCTTCATAGTCTAGACTTGGATGCTAAATTATAATTGCAGGGACTGAAAATGTAGATACAGAAACCTGCCCAAAGACTCATCACCAGACGTTATTCATGCACAGCAGAAATTACTACCTCACTTTAAATTCTTAGTTCCAACTTATTTAATAAACAGTGCATGCAAATCTGAAGTATACTTTGATACATGGATACTTTACAGCAAGTTGCATGAAGTTAACTAATTCCTGTCACCCTTATCACTGCAGCACTGACCTGTTAAAGGACAGGACAAATCATACTCTTGAAAGTTACCTTAAATTGTCAATAGAACATGATTTTGCATATTATATTTACATGTCTCACCCAAACAAGTCTGAAACTGAAGATAAAGTGGAAAAAAAAAAGTCAAAGAACTGAAGTTTTCTGACAAACTCTACAGTGCTGCAAGATGCTACTGACATTCACAGGAAGGTTTGCAGGAGGGAAAACGCAGCTCTCAACTGCTCCTCTTCACAGTCTTGTTTTCTAGCCCAAGAACTGAATGAAGGAGTTGGGGATGTAAGACTATTTTCAAACTTGCCTACAGCTAAAAGCATCTACAACTTTGCTATATCAGTCTATAAGAAAAATGTTTGTCCTGCACTAATCAATTCTGTGCACTCCAGTTTGATTTCTAGCAAGCCAAATCTCTCCCATCTCCTCCCACAAAGAAAAAGCTAGGTAAAACACCTGCAACAAATATATTAGCAAGCATGTTCCTCCATGTTCCTGGCAACCTCTGGCAGTAGGGTGAGGACAGGCAGACAGTGGCAGTAACATCTAAAACCAGCACAGCAAGATTTACAAGAGAGGTCACCTCTCCAAGTCCTCACTGTTTTAAATATGTGGGTTTCTGGTTACCTTCTTTCGCCTCCTCCTTCACATGAGGAGAAAAGAGATTATGAAGAAGAAACATTTTGAGCTGTGCAATAAAATGACACCTTTACAATTTCTGCATCTATCCAACATGGAAATATCCTAGCATAGGACTAGAAACTAACATTATATGGACCTTACATGATCAATCTCAAATAAACTTTGCAAAGTTTTGCCTGTCAATGAGATTCAAACTAAGCAAAAAAACTCTAAAGAAAACCAAACAACCCCAGAGTGAAAATTCAAGGCTATTACAGTAAATGAATAGTATCTGATCTTGTTCCCAGTGGCCACAGACCTTCACAGGACCATGAGCCAAACTCCAAACAGCTTATACTCAAGAAGCAAAGGGAGCTATAGTAATTCTGCGGCAGGAGACAGCAAGGACATTCCAGATGCTGTGCCAGGCTCTTGCAGGATGAAGCCTTGCACCCTGCTGGGTTTTGGATCAAACAGAATAATCCTGGCCTAGACAACCTCCTCTGCTTTGAAAGGCCATGCCTGGAGATTCAGGTCAACCAGCAGTGCCCATGCAAGGATCACCCAGCTACCAGTGATAGCAGAGCTGCATTTTAGATCTTCCCAAGAGGCAGGGTAGGCCACTCCTGGTGCAGTTCCATCAGGACAAACTCTGCAATACTGTTGCAATCTTTAAGTAATGAAAAAGTACCTTGTCGTTCATTTAATATCCTAGCTATTACCCGAGTTTAGTGATGCATTTGCAATCATCATCTGATCAACAGAGCCTCCTTAGGTGAAGAAAGATGAAATACACCTTATAAATCTCTGTGCCATAATCACAGGAGTCTGCAGATTTCATATCACTTGCCTACATGTCACCTATAGAACCTCAAAATTACCTCCTTAGTACACAGGCCAGGCTATACAGCAAACAATCAGCTGAGTGCACTGATCTGTCACTTGTGAAATATTACTGTCAGCAGAGGAGCAGCAGAAAGATTTCCAGTCAGAAATTATCTGCTCAAGGGAGAGATGGCATCAAGCAAGAGAAAGTATGAAGCAAAGCCTTCAGTTATTTACATTATTTTGGGAATTTACATCCAAAGTGCCATTTTATGTAATGTTAGCTTGCCTGAAAACAGAAACGTACTGTACAAGTGAATTTACTGAGAAATTTTGATTTTTTTTCATTTTTAAAATGTTTTTTTTTTCCCAAAATCAAAGGTACTGTAACTGTTATTAGAACTGTCCATTTCCCCTTTTTATTTTGTTGTATAACATCTACCATTCAGCAAAAGTACTACCACTTCCCACAAATCTTTTGTTACAATGTGCAGATGTAAGGCCTGTACCACAGTTGCTTTTGTGCTTGATATGCTCAGACACCAGTTTTCAACTTTCAAAAAACCCAAAGAAGTAGGTCCATAAATAAAGTAGTGTTCCCTGCAAAATGTTACATGAAAAAAATGCAAGTCTGCTGGGGGAGGGGTACCCATTAAACCTGAAGATCCTCCACAACATTCAAAGTACTTCATTCAGAAATCAACTTCAGCTGCCATAAAAAGTGTTGTAGCTCTTTGTACTCTAATTCCATTCATTAACCAAAACCCTTTACAACCCAAAAGTTTTACAAGACCTTAACAATTAAGGTAACTCTATATAGTCACTTGATTTAAAACATGTCCTGAAAAGCAAGCAATTAGTCACCACTTCTAGGAGGCACTTAAAATTCCCTTTGTGGTGAACAATACACGTAGAAGTGAGAAAAGCCAGTTCATTCTGATAGTGCTCCTTATGAAGAAAGCTGATCCAGTTGTCTACACGGTAATTTTTGGGGAATTGGAACTATGATAATGCAATCTTTACCATAAGGACAAAAGGGCTGTACAAATTAAAAAGCAAAAATAAACAAACATACCAACCCACCAACAACAAAAAACCCAACACAAGAAAACAGCAGTATAAATATACAATACTGCACTTGAAAGCAGTATTTGCTCAAGAATCTGGATATGCTTTTTTTTTTTTCATCTTCAGTGCTGAAGCAAATCTCTTTTCTACTTGCTCAAGGTGAGTGTGAGCTGTTCTTAAATACAGTGCTCTCCTGCACATGGTGATCTAACACCTGATCTTCTTCTGGCAGAAAGTCACCATTAAACTGTCAGTGTTATCTCCAGCTGCAGATCTTATTAAAAAGGGTCTTGTGTTTAACACCAGTCAGGAATAAACAGTTCCAGAAAGGAGGGATAGGACCTTCCTGGAACCTGCCAGCTCACTTCAAAAGAAGGCTGAACAAATACCCCATTCCCCTCACCTTCATCTCAGGGCCCTTCTCTCTCCTGCTACACACACAGCATTTTATTAAGACAAGTGAAACAAGTACAGCATAGTTTATGAATATGAGCAATAAGAAGCTCAAACATCAGAATGTACATAGGAGATGGCCTATGAGAAGATGGCCTATAAGAAGAACATAGGTGTTTCAGATTTTAATGCCTTCCTATAGTAAGTAAAAAAAAACCAACAAACCAGACTTGGCTGCTGTGCCTCAGTTACCAAATAAGAAATATTTTCAATTAGTAAATCCATTGCATTTCTTATTACTGATAACAGACATAGGAACCAAGTCTAACTTCTAACTCCAGTATCTCAGTTACACATAGAACCTCACACACAATCACCTCATGGTTTTGGCACTGAAGTAAAGGCTGCCCAAATCACTTATTCTTTAATGCCTCAACTGCTTCTGTAAGGTGCTCTGAAAGAGCCTAATGACATTCCTCCAAAGCATCACAGCAGCACGAAGCAGTGACCCTCACAACCTGGAGTATCCTACCAGCAGTTGTGAGAAAGACCAGAGCACTGATGAAACATGTAAATTTTACTAAATTTCACTATGTGGGACACTTCCAAGGAAATGTGTTATTCATCACTATATATCTCTGCTAGTTTATACTGTTAACATCTCATTTCCAAGTTGGCATTCTCATGTTTTCAGCAAGACAGATACATTTAATAAATATACATTCAACCCCAGAAAAGACTAGTAATTTGGGACTTAAATCAGCTTTTTCACAAAACACTTGATGCATGCTACTTCAGATACACTATTTTTCACAATTTAACTTTGATGAAAAACTGAACTAATTGGTAAAGATGATCTTAGTGTAAGTTTTGCTGCTAAATTCTTTCTTTTCATGAATTGCAAGTTTAGAAAATTGTATCTAAAACAAACATCGTCTGAGCATAATAGGAAGTGGATTAGACTGCAGGAAAATGTGAGGGGGTTTGCTTCTCCAGGTTTCAGATTTTATTAACTGCTCTTAGAATTTTTTATGGCTTACTCCTACCACTGTTTTCCAGGCAACACATTGAAACCAAAAGACAATTACAGGGCTAAAAAAAATGTAAATACTAGTGAAAGAAGCATCCATACAAGAACAGTTTGGGGAATTATTTCTCTTTTTAGATTTACATCTCTGTGCTCATGTCACCCTTCCACCTATATTTCAAGCTTTGGAGGTTGTTCTGAAATGTAACCAAATTGATTAAAAGCTGAAAGATTTTCTGTTATAAAACTGCATATGAGAACTGCAATTTTTTGCAACTGCAATATGATAAACCAGAAAGTTGATATGTTGCTCTATTGCCTTCCCAAAACACACCCTTCACATAACACCTTAGAAAGCAACCTATTCAAAAATTTGGAAGAAAATATTTTGTCCTTAAATTGCAGTTGTTGGAAGGACGTTTTTGTTTTGGTTAGAGGGGTTTTGTTTGAGTTGGGAAAGGGGGTTTGGTGTTTGCTTTTTTTTTGCTTGATTTGTTTTGTTTTAAATTGCAGCATATTTTCAGGAGTGTTTACTCCAACTGCTTTAACAGACTATTAGTATAGAAAAAGTTACAGGTTTGCTTTACTTTTGATCTATTTCATTTTTCTTCTTGTATTTTTCCTCTTGGTGTAAAGTATTGAGAAAGAGTAAAGAGTATGCAAACATCAAATTGGGATTGCTGAGCATATTACTCTGCACATTCAGAAAATACAAACACAGTTCTAAAAAAAGACCAACTGGCTTCACAACAGAGCTTTACACCTAAGCAACAAGAATCTCATTCTCTCTGGTTACAAGCCAAATCAAAGCCACTTTCAATGTGTGTTTCCTTTCTTTTTCTCTCACTTTTGGGATGGTGGGTAGAAAAGGCTATATGTGAATATTACACTTTCCTTACACTCTTAAAGGGTTTTAGAGTCTAATAAATAAAACTAACATTATCATTGCCCCCAATTTACAAGTTGCAAATATACAGGAAAAGCATTCATCCATACTTTTGTTATTTCCAAAGCTTGAAATATAGGTACTGGAAAATAAACATATTTTCTGTTTATAAATTGCCAAAGGACTATGGAAACTGTAGAAGAAAATATTTAAGATATAGTATTTCTATGAAGTTCAGGAAAGAAACTGTATTTTTCAGAGATTTTCTTCTTTTGGAGAAAAAAAGCCAAACAAAAATCATAATGCAAAGAAGTGGCAAGCAGCAAGACACAACCCTCATCTTTCCAAAGAAACATGGCACTAATTTCTACCCCCCACAAAAAAGAGTTGGCTGAAAAACATATATGAAATGGCAGTAAAATAGATTAACTTGCTTGTTTCTTTAAGGAAAAATAATATAGTAAAACCATATTCTACACTACAGATATAAAATATTTTCAAAAGGTTACACAGCATCAAGGACATTCCATTAGTATTCCACTTGGGCTCTCCCAAACACTTTGTGACAGATGACTGCCTTTGGGGTAACCTCAAGTCAGCCATTTACGTAACATCACCAAAACTCCACTGAATATTCCATTGTTGGCAAACGCTGCTTTGTCCCAAGAACAGAGCAAAAAGAGCCACATCCAGGGACTCAAATGGGATCTGAGAAAATAATACCAGTTCTAGAAGAAGCTGAGACAAAACCAGGATTTTTTAAAACAGGCGTTCCCCCAAGGGTGGGAAGGGAGCCTCTTATGTAAATTTTCTGATTAAGCTTCAAAACACATCTCAAGTTGTTATTAATACAATATGTTGACTTTTCCCATTCCTTCAGATGCTTCAATAAAGCATGAATATCAACAATGAATAAAGCTCAAAAAAATTTAATTTCCTGACACTTCAGAGAGGCACAAGTCTGTCTGTCTAAAGGCAGCTGACACAGCCCTTTGACAAAAGCAGATTGTATTAGGTTTTAGGTTAGAACTTCTCCATTTCTGCTAATCTTCTGCACTACAGCCAAACTAAGTTTCTAGTACTGTTTTTTGAAGTCTGATGATTCCTGATTGTTCACAAACCAATATGAATGGAATTTCAGAAGTCTGCAAATCACACCAATAGAAAAAGAAACAAATGATGCAAAATGGCTTAGGATAACTTTGAGAAAAGCATTTGAAACCATTCAACAAATGAGAAATAGTACAAATATTTGTATTTGTAACTACTTTAAAAAAATACTTACCCTCTTGCAGGATCTAAGGCGATTGCTCTGGGTTGATCCAATTCTTGCCAAAACAAAACTTTCCTCAGCGATCCATCTAAGTTAGAAACCTCAATCCGATTTGTTTCCGAATCTGTCCAGTACAACTTCTCCCCCAGCCAGTCGCAGGCCAGCCCGTCGGGCGACAGAAGCCCAGAAACGACCACGTTTTGTACACTCCCGGATTTATTGAACTCTGTCCGTTTGATGGCTTCCTCGCTGACGTCACTCCAGTAAATCAAGCCCTTGAGGAACACGAAGTCCACGGCGGCCGCGTCCTCCAGGCCCCCCACGATCACCGTGGCGTTCTCCTTGCCGTGGGCAGCGTCCACCAGCCGCAGATCCCGGCGGTTCGCGTACAGCAGCAGCGGGGCAGCTGCACACAGGACAGAAACGGGGGACACACAGACAGATGTGTTAACATCACTCAGATCCAGCAAAACTCGCAGTATGATAGGGCGTCAGGCCAGCAGTATATACTGATTTAAGAGTATCTTTACAAAAATAAGAAATACTGGGGAGACATTTTGAAGTTTGACTAAAAAGCACCGACTCAAAGCTTTTCAACTTGGTTACGAGTTTTCGTAATGGGCAGCTCACTATTCTGGGTTGTGCATTATTAAAATAACATTAAAGAAGAAGGGAAAGAAAAAAGAAAATGGAGGTTTGAAGTGCCCAAATGATACTGCTCTGTAGAGAAGGATCAGAAAGAGTAAAGCAGTTTTCTATGCATTCAGTACCGGCTCACCTGAGCAAGGATTATTTTTCTTGATAGAATTTAGTAACATACACCCCACCTCTATAGAAGCATAATTCACGTCAAGCTACCAGAGCCATCTGCACATCAATACTCTCTGAAATTACATATCTCAGACATTCTACATATAGTACATAAAAATACAAAATCCATTGCACAGCATGGGGTAAATGTTGGTTTAGAGTGTTGGAGGTAGTATGAGGAGATAGGGAGAAAAATAAATCTATGGGAATGGACAACATAGTTCTTTCAAAGTCAGCTCTACCATTCCTGCCTAGTTCTCTAACACAAAGCCTTCATTTTATATGCTTTATTTGCTTACTCTGCCAGTTTGCACAGTCTGTATATTTTTCATAACAACACCTAAGATGACTAACGTAAAGCAGTAACCATGAAAAAAGACATTTTCTTAAATGTAATATGACTGCTTAATTGTCCTTAACCACAAGCTATATATAGCATTATGAAAATTCCAGCCTCATTCCTACTTCAATAAAAGGTTCAGAAAAATACTACATTTCTATAAGACAAACAATGACACCCTTTAAAATCCGCTATCAGAGAACATTTCTACCCTTCCCTGCATTTACTCAGAAACTGTAGCACCAGAGCTCTACAGAGGCATTTAGATCCATAAATGCTCCTCTACCTGTCACCACACAAATTTCACAGGGATCCTGCACATTTATTCCTCAGCATAGGTGGGCACTTCAAATTTGCAGCAGGATGGATGTCCTAACCAAAAGATCAAAATTTACAGAGCCAAGGACATTCAAGGCTCAATAATGTCAAGGGCCGCACTGCCAGAAGAGGAACAACAGTTCCCTGTATGACAAAGTCACAGTGAAATTAGAAATACTAACAGACTTCAGTAAATTCAAAATCTGGTTTCCAAGATTGGACTACTCCCCTCACCATCTTATCACAAAACAATTTCTCAAAGACAGTGTCACATGTGAATGGAGAGAAGCTGAAACAACTAAGAAAGTTCCTTCATCTACCTGCAATTAAATGACTTCTATATATGTTTTGGGGTGGTGGGAGTTTTGTTGGTTTTTAATAAAATTAAATTGCTTAAACTGCCATCCTAAATTCAGAAACCCCGAATATAACTTGATTTATGATGAATTTTATATAGAACAAGGGAGGGGTGAAACTTTATTTGTTTTAATAATATCAAATTTGTATTTGTATTCCCTTCCGCAGATAGCAATTTTTTAGTGTGGTGAAAACCATTCAAGTTTAGATTATCTTCCCATGGAGAAGGGGTAGACTTTTTAAAATTAGATGGAGAATCTTTATATTAAGAAGTCATTATTACCTTACTTTGCTATCTTCCTTGCATAATTTCCCACTCCCTAAGATTTAAAATTAATTACAGTACATTTTCTTGAAGGGCAGATTGCTTATGAAGACCACATGCTTCAGAAAAAAAGTATTCAATAAACTGCAAGGAGTAAAAAATTGTAATACAATAAAACCCTTTACTTTTTAAAGCCTACCTACAACTGTAACCTGAAAAATCTAATTAACAGCCAGTTCAGTGTCATCTACCGCACACAGGAGAGTGTGCAGCCAGCTGGCACAGCTTTCTCTAGTAAGACAGCGTGCCCAGCATTTGGAAAAAAGTAAATCCACTCACACCAGTGAGTACAAGCTCCATTATTATGTGCAACACGGAGCACCCATGCACACAGCATGCACTGAACTGGAACACCAGGTAACCAGCCAGGCCTGAAGGCACTGCTGAGCCTCACACAGCCACGCTGCAGAGGTTACTCACTCCCTGCTGGAGCCCAGACTGCCTGAGCAGGGACTGCAGACAAACTTCTGCAGCAATGAGACAGCTTAGCTGAATGACAACTCAGGAGAAACACAGCTATGCTTAGGATGTGTAGCTTCATGCAGATTGATTCAAAGCTGCAACTTGTAACACATTCCAAAGGGCTGGCAGATGAGCATGTTAAGCTTTCCAATTTGTTGCGACATTCAGGAATGAAGCCTGCATCACCAAAATAATAAAAACCAGGTTTGTTCCCCACTGCATCCAGCCCTTCCCAGAAAACACGAAGGCTTCAATGTGCTATAAAATCCAGTTACTGAAGTTGGCAGCATTAGGACCAAGTATCATCTCTGCATTTGTTTCACTCAGGCAGCAGTGCCAAGAGCAAAACTGTGCCAGAAAATCCCACCCTGTCCCAACTTTGAAAGCACAGGACACTGAAGAGGTGGCTTTCTCAAATAATGAAGTTATGAACTGTACTAAAAACCTGGGAAGATGTCCAAGAGCATCTCCTTTCAAAGCTGGGCAACTATTTGACAGTTTAAGTTATAATGGGGCAAAAAGACACAATTGAGATTTTTTTCTTTTAAGAAGCTGAACTTTTTATATGTTTTTATTTCTCTTTCTATAGACATAAAATCAACTGTAGTGTAACTGCAACAAACTACAATACGTTGAAGAGAAGCACATATTCTTGAAAGATAAAAACATCTATCCTGGACATCAAAAACTGAAATAGTAATGAATATTACCAGGTCTGCTATGACCTGAGAGGTCTACATGCAGGTAATTCTTCTAAATTAAAGTAGCCAATACAGAGTATAAACTATGCTTAGTTATAAACTAAGGGGGTTTTTTTGTACCCACCAGCAGGAACAAGTGTTTCCTTAAAGAACACAAAAGTTACAAAAACTCAAGTTTAAAACATTTCAACAGCAACAAAATCATTTACAAGGTAAGAAACTTCTGCCAATAGTGGTCACTGAGCCTGCAATTGTTTCTTAACTCCAATGTTCGCTTAAAGACCTTTCCTAAGTTTACCAAATGCAGCATTAAAGTCTTTTTTGCCTTACTTTTACAACTAGAATTCTACCAGCATCCTTCTTCCCACCACCAAACTCCAGTTTTTACACCACGTATTTCTCTTGGTTGCAACTCCTGTCTTTCTTACTGAAAGTTGCTAATCCCCAGGACACCCAAGTCTGCTTTCCTTTACTCCTGTTTACTCAAGTCTTGCTTTGCACATCTGAACTATGGGCAACTGTTACAGGCATAAAAACGCTTCTGCCCACAGGATGCAAAGTGACGAACCAACACAAAACGAGCACTTGACCAGCTAAAAAGGATTTTTAATCTTTCTGGTGTTTAAGTGGCAATTTTAAGCTGTCAGAATTTGTCATGCTTTTCCTTTAAGTAGCCCGGTGGCCTTTTCCACAAATTCCTACTTTCTCCTTTCTACTTTCGGTGATCCAGGACAACTCTGGGTGCCATGAGGCAAGGACAAGTGTTACCTTCAACATGCTCATTTGTCTTTCACTGACATGGAGTTTAGCCTGGCTAAAGCAATTAGCACAGTCTCAAATATTTCCCCCAAATCCTTTTTTTGCAGTCCCAAACCCCCCAGCAATGCTGTTCTACCCCCTCTTTCAGTTAAGGGCCCCTCCCCAAGCTGATTCAAATAACTACATCAGCAAAAGGTTTGACTGGGTTAGCAAGTTGAATCAACTCAAGAAGTGGTCCAGCAAACTCCAAAGCTGACATAAGGCAAGCAGCAGGGAGCTGGAAGGGGGAGCAGCTCTCCCCCCTCCACTGGCAGCCTGCTGGATCTGCTCAAGATGCAACCGCAGCCATCTCCCTAGCTTCACTTCCAGCTGTCGGTTCCTGACCCCTCTTTTGCATTGGCTCTAGCACTTGTCCCATGCCATGGCAAGACAATGCAGGGAGCTAAATCAGCAGAAGGCTACTGAGCTCTCCCCACCACCTGCCAAGAAGCAATTTTTAGCCAGCCATCATCCAGAATCAGTTCAGACCAAAAATCAAATCAATATAAGCACTAGCACAGCAGGGACAGGAAGGACTGCATCAGCTTTGACTAATTAGTTGAACCAGTTCCTCATGAACCTCCAGTTAAGGAACAGGACTCAGAGCAGAGGTGACCACTGATAAGTTGTGGCAACCTGCCACAGAATCACAGTGTGGAAACCACTGAGCAACTGCTGACATTGTGGAAAGAAATATTGATATAGAAGTCACAGGTAAGAAACCCCACAGGTTGTCACACTGGAGGATGATGTCGTTGAGTTGAGAAGGGAATACTCCCCATCTTTTACAAGTCTTGCTGAAGAACTCTGAGCATCCAAAGTGAATTGGTACTGCCAAACACGCTGCTATGAGGACAGCAAATGAGAGGACTGGAGAAAAGAGAAGACACAAAGATGAGATGTACCAAACAAATACATGCTGACCTGAATGAGGCGCAGTAAGAAAGGACTCCAAATGCCTTGACAGAATGACATACACTCACATTCAGCTCACAAGAGAAGGAAAAGCATAGAAATGGACATAGATAACTGAACACTACAATTAACACAGATTATGAACATAGATAACAAAGAACATTAATTGCAACCTCCCTAAAACTATTCAATACACAAAACTCCTTGTAATATAATAATCATCCCCAAGATGTCCCACAGAGAGCCAACACAAGAATGTAAGGAAGAGTTTCTGGACTGGCACAAGGATTCTGGAGCAGTCAATTATGGCTCTGTCCCTTCACTCCCGAGTTTCAAATTTCTTCATCACTGCTCATGCTTCTATGAAATTCTGTATAGTTATTTTCTGCAAATGTTTGAGTTTTTCTGCTTAGCTTGGAGAAGCAAGAATGAAAAGATTGAGGTAGCATTGGGAATAAAGCCTGGGAGACTTTTATCAAATAAGGAGACAATTTGAAAATTAACATAAATTTTTCCAAATATCAGGGAGCCAGCCTCAAGAAACTCATACAAAGATGGTTTATATTTTCAAGCAAACAATAAAATCATCAGGAAATACATAAGAGTTTTAATTTTAGGCATAGCAAGCAACAGGCCAGGATTTTGCACCAAGTTCTCTGTCACAGCACTCTCCCAATTTTTTTCCACGCAATACAGAATTCCATACATTTTTAAAACAAAAATAATGAACTGACTTACCAGTGCCCACCATTCCTCCTTCACTGTGAACAGAGAGCACTCTTCTCTCTGAAACTCCTTATTCTCACAAATATACTTGCAGGACACAGCAGGCAACCAGGAATTTAGTATGAGCATGAGGCAGCCCAGACTTGGCAGAAAGAACCTTTTCTCCTCTTTTCAGCTAACCTAAAGTATATTCCTCAGGCTAAAGCCATGCAAGGGCTGTTGAGAATGTAACTCAAAAGGTCACAGGAGCAACAGACCAGTGACTGAGATGAGGAGCCATATCAGTGCAACAGCAAAGACACCAAGCTAGGCAATAACAGCATTTGGATTCTGCACTAAACTTTATTATTTTCAGGTCTTTGGCCAGATATTAGCTCTAGAGACCAAGATCCTGCAATTCTGCAGGACTAGTTGGTATAGAGGCAGTAAGGCATCCTTTAGTCTGCTAAATACAGGGAAAAAATAACCTTACTAAAGATAGAAGGATGAAGACATGAGAATGAGAGGAGGAAAAGAAAAAAAAAAGATAAAGGACTTCAGGGAAGGATAGAAATATCAGGTCCAGGCATAAAAAGCCAACAGACCTGCCAGATTATAGCAAAAGCACTCATAACTGAAGTACACCATGAAGTCCCAGCCTATTACAGGCAAAAAACTTTCTGAATAGCAGACATCACCTGCCAAATCACCCCACTGGCAACAAGCCATACAGCAGGATTATCAGAGCATGGCTCTTCTCAGTGCTACGTAGCGCACTCACACAGATCTTTTGTCCACCTTTCTGTAACATGGACTCCCGTTCTGAAGTTCTTTTGATTGCACTCTCATGGGGGTGGAACACAGCACTGTAGCTCTGCCATTTGTCTAACCTTATATTCTGAATCTGCCTGGCTGACAACAGCGAGAGCAGAGAGCTCTGGTCAGGCATCAGCTTGCAGCTGCATTGCCATAAAACACTACCACCTTCTTCCATGATCCTTCTGCTTACAGGGCAGCAGCAAAATAAAGGTGACCTGGCACTTTCCAGGGCCAACTGCAGGCTATGGAAAGCAGGAAGGCTCCTTAGGGATGTGCAATCAAGTGCTTCCGTGATCCACATTAATGTCTGCAGAACTTCAACATTATACAGCTCATTTTCTCAGGTGTCCTTATAATCTTCCTTCAACACCCTTCCAGCCTCTCAAACAGTTGTCAGAATAACACACAGTGCTGCAGATGAAGTCATACCAGTTCCACATACACTGGCAATACTTCCCCAGTTCTACTGGCAACACCCATGCTTAAATCGGCACGGATCTGTTTAATGAAAAAGTTAGTTAGCAAGCACCTCTGCTCCTGCAGAAAAGAAGTCTTGTTTGGCTCTAACAATGAGAGTTCCACATCTGAACAGGGACGATGTTCTGCAATCTAAACTAAGCTCTGTGATAACAGGGAAGACAACTGGATCACACTGAAACAAAACGCTGCCCTCCACGCCTCCAGGCACCACCTTTTCCTACAGCGCTTCTAACAGTGAGAGAACAAACCAAAAGCCTCGATCAAATTCAACAGGAAGCTGCTGAAGCTGAGTCCCTCCACTGAAGGAGAGCACCGAGACAAACACTGGTGGTGCTGTGACAGCAAGAGCCCACTTCCAAATTCTACGAGTTTGGGACACACTTTGGACACCCTGGCAAGCCCAGGTAGGAATGCCCCAAGGTTTGTTGCTACTCTGGAGCAATTTGCAGCTCATGATGTGTTCCAGCCTAAACAGCTCACATTTGAGTGTGCACATCCAGCCAGGAATGGCCTGGAAGTGTCATTCTCAGTCACTCCCCTCCTTCCCTGGAGTGTAACCCAAGCACATGGGAACAGTCCAAGCCAGAGTCTTACCCCAATTGCTGTTAGTTCCACATGGATCAAAGAATTCACAGTCTCAACAGCAGCACACTTCCAACAAACAAGGCCTTTCTCCGCACTGACAAGAAATTCACAATGAACTACTCTCAGTTGACTTTTCCAACAATTTCCAAGGCTGCACACCACTCTAAAAGATACTCAAGAAATATTTTTGAAGTGTGTCAGTTTGCCTCACCAGGTGAAAACCAAATCGAACGAAACAGCTTATTTATTCTGTTTTGAGGCTGGAGTTTTTTGTTGGTTTAGATTTTTAAGCATTATCAGAAAGTTGCTATAAAGCAGAAACATAGAATTTAGCACAAAAGACCCCAGATCAAATGAACAGTTAGGGACAGTTTTTAATAGGTAAGGAAAGCTGTGTACATACGTCAATAATTTTGAGAATTATTGGGCATTTAATTTTTATTTAGTGAAAAAAAACTGTTATAGCACACTTCTAACTCTCATACTTTTAATATCCCAGCACTATTAATGTCAAGTGTTCAACAGGCTTATATTAGATGTAATGACACATAAGGGAAAAAAACAAACCACCCCATAAAACAACACACACCTATACATATACACACAGACACACACACATATATATGTATGCAGGATCCCTTGAAAAAGGTGAACAATCTTGTCTCTCTCATACTGAATGGGACTCATTTCCAGAAATCCAAAAGAAAAACAAATAAACCCATAAATGCAAAACCACCCAACTTGGAATTATCTTTCTTATTCATTTTACCATTACCTAGAGGGTAAAAGGGTAACTGCTGAGCCTCAGTTAAGTTTTTGAGTTATAAGAACATCACTGCATTTTCTAAATGGACATAATAAGAGTCACTACAAGGTCTACAAATTTCTACTCCTCCATTATTCTTAATATTCTCTCTCTATTAATCTGTGTGTGGACAAGAGGATTCTTGGATTTCCAAAGTGTTAATATTTTAATTAACACTAATACTGTGAGTATAAGCAGGAGTTTTATTCCCTGCTTTGACTGAACAACTAAGGGAACAAAGTTTGAAATTGTGACACCTTAAATTTCTGTTACTTTCCACATATCCTTAATTTCCAGAATTTCAGCAAACATACCAGCTACTTTCTAGAAGCCTGAACTCTACGACAATGGACAGAGGAGAATCTTTGTTATTAAGGAGTTCTAGAGGCACAAACAGTTAAAAAAATCCAGCACACTACATACAGATTGTATTTTTCCTCTGGGAATAGATTGGGAAGAAACAGGAATAAGGGGAAAAATATAAAGGTATCATAGAGAAGAAAACAAACAATTTTTGATTAAGCAAAATTATATAGCTAGTTGATTAAAAATTTCTGTCTCAAATATGATTACTTTTCAAATCTGACATCAAGAACTCACACATGGCCCTCATAAACAGAATTAAAACTATAATCTCATTATTGCCACGTTGATTATATCACATGGGAGTAATTCTATTTAGGTAATGTGATCCTGTAACAAGATACTAAAAAAATCTGCATGAATGTTGCCATTTTCCATGTCTGTTTATATTAAAAACATTTCCTTATTGTTCTCTCCATATAAATACTGAAGCTCAAAAAGCATTCCATCTTTTAAACTGACACGCTTCTTTCTCCAAGTAGTTTATAATATTTTGCAAAGGAAACAAAGTTTTATTAACTAAAGCATTGCTTCTTTTAACCTAGACTTTGGTTAATTTCTTAAAAGTCTATTAAGAATAAGGTATTACAGACAAAAGTATTAACAGTATTCCCATTCTATTCATAGACTCCATTTCAAAATTGGTGGGGAACTGTGCCAACTACAGAGAAATTGAAAGATCTGCAGCAAGATAATAATGAGGGGAAAAGCCCATCCTATTTTCATAACCATTTCACCAGAGAACATATCAAAAAGCAGAAATGACAAGGTCATTTCTACTTGCAAATGCAAGCACTGTGTTCTGAGTAAGTTTATCCACGTGGAGCAAATAGCAAGCCTTTCACATTGTGAATGTCCTGACATAAATATTTATAAACTACAAGGATATCTAGAGAGCTTAATGAAGGCTCTTTATGTCAGCTTCCCTGGCAAATATATAAATTGGAAAAGGTTGATTAATATTTAGAGTGTCAATACCTACCATTTATGTATAATCTATTAAAGATCCAAAGTTTTCCCCTTTCAAACCTTGGACAATCACCACAAAAAAATGACACAGCCTCTTTGGAGCACTGTGTATTCTGTAACTCTGCAAATGGTACTTACTCTGAAGCCACACCTGACGTGTAAGCTGAAAAACTGAAGGTTATTAGGAGAGCATGTACTTCGTTCACTGAACATCAATTACACTTTGGAAGAGTCATCACAACAAAGTGCTCGGCACAGAAGAAGTGGAAGCACTGGCTGCCAGCTCATCCCAAACCTCATGTGCACACACCAACAGTCACTCTTGGTGAGCCACAGAATTCAAAACTTGAAGGCTCAGTTTTAAGTGGGGAGCACCAACTGTGAACATGAGCAGACCATCCCTGCAGCCTGCAGGGCAGCTGCATCCCCCTCTGCATCTTTCTAAGCAACTTACACCTCTTACTGGTACAAGTCCATCTGAGGGAAATTCCTTATCAACCTAAATTCTGCCCAAAGCTCACAGGTGAGGGGGCTGAAACATGAGGGCTCCCCAGCAGGAGAACTGGAGAAGGAGCTGAGCACACTCCCAGACACAGCAGAGCCACCAGCTCAGCCAGAAGCAGGAGTGTGCAATAAAGCTTTAGTTCCAACTGCTTTTCTGGTGCCACACGACAGTAACATGGACCCCTCCCTAAAGTGCAAGGAACTTTTGAAGATGCCACCAGCAAAGCAACTCAAGTATTTAACTTTTCTTAGGAAATTAATGAGGTTAAATATGTTAGGGACAAAGAATATAGTATTTAAGTCTCCAGATTGGCTGCCAGAGGAAATGAATGGTGACAGATCAGAAACTGAGACCTGTTTCTCCCTGTTTTCCTGCCCTAGCCCACTCCCTCAGAGGGAAGAAAAAAATATCTTCACTTTCGTTGGTTTAAACTAAAAAGTAATTCCCATAATACATGCACTGCAGCAGATATTTTTGAAGCTGGCATTTTTGAAATGCGACATCATCATAAAGGTGGGTTACAGATGTCCAAAGGAATCAGATTTCTCCAGCTTCCAAAGACAGAGCTTTAAAGGCGCCTATATTCCCAATCCTTAGGGAAAAAAAAAAAACAAAAACAAAAACAAAAAAACAAAAACAAACAAAAAAAACCATAAAAACAAAAAAACAAAAAAAAAAAACCACCAAAAAACAAAAAAAAACAAAACAAAAAAAAAAAAAAAAAACCAAAAAAAAACCAACCCAAACCAAAACAAAAAACCACAAACCAAAACAAAACAAAACCCTTCTACATATTCTACAGCTTGTAGCCAAATTCCTTACCTAGAACTCTGGGAATGCAGATTGAAGCAATTCTCTAGGGAAAAAGGAAACATGAATACAGTTCATGCCCCTCTAACCAGTATTGCTGTGAAACAAGAACAAAGCTTTCCACCTGAACATCTTCATACAACTCATGCTGAAGGGTACAAGAAGTCTTTTACCTGCATATACCTTTGACCAGAACTTCCCTCTATCTTGTCAAAAGTGCTACTTTACCTTACCTCCAAGATATAGCAAAAATTGCCATCAAACTTTTCAAGTCCTAATTTTTCAGTTTTAAACAAAAGCTAAAGCAATCTGATAATAACCAAACTGTATCACAGAGATGCAATTGAAAAAAACTATAAAATTAATAGTGGATTTTGGAACACCTTAGATCATACTAATTTTAGACTGTTCTATGAAAAGATGAAAGAGGAAGATGGCAGACAAGGGCACACTGATTTCTGAGGAATTATACAATGAAGAAACATGACTAGAAAATGGTTGATCCAAGCTTGGGTGAAGAAACAGACCATGATTATTAAAAAAAAAAAAAGATATTTCCAAGTCTTATTGTCATAATATTGTATCTTCTCTAGGTGAAGAGACCCTTCCCCTGAATGCAAAAATATAGCTCTACCTGGAGATGCCACACTTGGTGTCCAACCTGAGTGCTTCAGGAGTAAAATCCTATTCCTTATCCCCTTCTCTGACTTCTGGCAGAAAAGTATGTGCACACATCACCAAAGTTTAGCAAAGTTTCGAATACACCACAGCTTAGCAAAATTTTGAACATTAAACTCTTCTAAGCAACATGCAAATGGATCTATCTTAAAAAAACAAACAAACAAGCATGTATCTGTTTATGAAAACAGAACCATTGATTAAAAACAATTAAAACAGTAACAATATTACAACATTATTAATGGATTCAAACAAACTCTCTTCTGGACTCTAGGGAAGCATAGTTTTAAAATACCCATTACTAAAAAGGCATTTTCATTTCTTCACTATCTGACCCTAAACACAGAGGTCTGTAACATTCAATAGGTCTGCACAAATATCCTTTATAAGATTTCTATTCAGGCAAGAGCTTTATGCACTGCCTGCATGATCAGGGTTTAAAGCCAAAACAAAACAGCAATTGCATGCTGACTGGAGAGCTATTTCAGGAGGAAAACAAACCATGAACCCTGGTCTGTCACTTCTAAAAAAGTTTAAACTTTAGTTTCACAGTTATCTGTAGCGCCCTGACAGATGTGATGACACTGCTTTTGCCTCTTTGCAGCTGTCAGTTATCTCACAATTATCTCTCTGACTGGTTTCACAGCTGTCCTGAAGAACACCTCAAAGCTGCCATGGAGCAGCTCTAACTCCATTCCTCTGGAATACCCTAAGGGAGTGGCTTCAAGAGGCACTGTTGGTCAGAGAAGTGGAAGCCCAATCACCCCAGTCAAACCATGGGCCAAGAGGAGAGAACAGAGACCAGCAACCTCTCTCTTCCAGCAGCTATAACATTAAAAAAAAAAAAAAACAAGCCCAAACTGCAGAACCTCCACAGCAAGCTGTCATGATGGCAACCTCCTGTCTCTTAGAAATTCAAACACTTGCCCTGACAACATCAGTAGGATCTGGTTTATTGCAGTCCTTGGAAGATTTTTGAGACAGGTGCCTTCCCCTGTGCACCCATTTCTAGCCAGTAACAGCCTCATACTTCAAGTCCTTATGCATTTCCAGGGTACTGATTTTATGCCTTTCCAGACTGGTAAGCAAGTCTACCACAGTTTTTTCAGAGTAATAGTTCAGTTGTTCTAAACCTTTGTCCATTTGCCTTTTCTACGAGAATGGGAGGCTGGCTCTGGAAGCAGAGAGGATGCTACAATCCACAAACACACACTACTACATTTGCTGAGATTCTGTCTCCAGCACTGTCAGCTTGGCATCCTCTACAGCACTGAATTCACAAACCAAACGGTGAACTTCCTAATTTCAACTCTACTTTCATGTATAAGCTTATTCATACTCATGCTGGCACTGCCTCTGCCTCATTAAGGAACTGCTGACACCTCTTCTGAACTCAAAACATCTTACTCGAACCCACTCTACTTGCATAGATGCTGTTTATTAGGGAGGATGTATGCATTAAAATTTGATTTTTGTTTCTTCACGGTTCAGCTGTTCCTGTTGTTTATCTCTATCTAAAGTAACAATTAGCCTGTGGGAAAATTACTATCGTGTGACAGAGAATTACAACTTCAGGTAGGCAATCAAACAGCAGGGCACCACGAACAGAGAAGAAACAGAAATGCTGTTCAGATACAAATGTCCTTGGCAATAGACAGAGGTGAGAGATGAGAAAAGAAATGACAGGCATATGACTTACAAACTGAATGCTTCTTCAAAGTGTCCCATTAAGCATGAAGTATACAAAAATTTGCAAAAGCACATGCTACTATTTTGAGATTAATTTGCAGAAATTACTGTAACAATATAATGTGACATCACATACAACAGCTATTTCTGTGCTGTCATTTGAACTAGACTGATCGTCAAATTAAAGCCAAACACATAGTATATTAAGAATGGGTATGATTGTTACTTATTAAAATAAACTAATTAAGAAACAGTTTCTCCCTATACTCCAGAGCCAACTTAACTTTTAAAATTTGGGGGTTAACTTCCACAACATAAGTATGAAAAGTTACACATGCCATTTAAATAAGTGTATTTGTATCTCTGCAAACAGGATACAATATGGCAAACAGATGCACAGGGCAAAAAAAAAGGCTATGGATGAGATTAAAATCTTTGTTTTCCAGATTACTGAGCAACTGGAGACTGAGCAGTTACTTCAGCCTACACCACCTTTAGACTAATTTTCATCAAAACACTCTAAAGGGGATGAACTCTCTAAATCTAAATCAAAATGCGGTTGATTAACTGTTAGCAATTAATCTCTTGCCCATGTAGCATAAGTAAACAGAATAATTATGCATGCAAGCACCACAGGCGATTTCTTCCCAGAAAGCCTGAATGCAGATAATAGTTACTGTAGTTAGGTTTACAGCATGAAAAAAAAAAATTAAAAACTGTGTTTTCTTTCAGATTGTCTTGCAAGACAAGAAATTTTGTTGGAGCCGGGAAGTAGAATCAAAATTCTCAGCTACTTTAACATCCCCTCGTAAGGCACTCGACTGCTCCTTTAAAGCTGTATGAACATCCGTGGTGGTTCACCAGAGAAACACAAACTTCTCTCAAGTCCCAGCGCAGCGCCAGCCCAGCTGAGAGCTGAGCCTTCACTGCTCCCCTCGCTCCCTGGGCTGCGAGCAGAGGATTGGGGCAGCACCGCTTCCCGGGCGTTCATTCCCCGCTCCCGCAGGATGGAACCGCGGGGGGAGACCGGGACCAGCCCGGCCATGGGCACAGCGGCACCAGCCTGACACCGGCGGGGCCGAGCTCTGCCCCACAGCCGCTGGTGCCCACGGACTGCTGGGGGTGCACAGAGACATGCGGGGAGCGTACGATAGTTTAGGGAGATCCTTTAAATTAAAAAAAAAAAAANGAGGAACCCTTTAAAAAAAAAAAAAAAAAAAAAAAAAGAAAAGAAAGAAAAGGAAAAGAAAAAACTTGAGAACAACAATGGGGCGGCTCGGGACGCGGCCGGTGGCCGCTGGCAGGGCGGGCTGCTCCCCTGGAAGTTGCTCAGGAGCCGGGGAGGCGGCGGCGGCCGGCAGCGAGGGAGGGAGCGCTGCCCCCGCGCCGGGCCCCGCGCCCCGCCGGCAGCCAGGCC
>VZTT01049142.1:384-32653 GCA_013400855.1 Buphagus erythrorhynchus
GCAATGTTTTTTGGACATGAACATTACTTTTGTTCTCCTGTTGGCACTTGCAATAATTTAGAAATATTATAGTTTCTGCAATACATAAACATGCAGTACATAAACACATGCAATACATAAACACCCATAAGAACCTGCAGAGCTAAGAATTTTGTATTTAGTTTGAAAATTTGTCAGATTACAGGATCACATTACTTCCTGTCCTCCCACAACATTTTAGATCAGGTTTAGTAAGACATTTGTTTAAAAGCAGCACTCACTCAAGCACTGCTTCCTAATGGGAGCAGACCCCAGGCCAGCACTCTGCCTTGTGCAACAGCAGCTCCCTGCAAAGATCAGCATTCTCTCAGACTAACACAAGACTTTATTGGAATACAAATCAGGATATAATCCACTTTTTAAGTAGAGGAAACTCAAGAGTGTCTAAATCAGAAGTAAAAGAGTTCCCAACCAGTTTCAGCCAGCTCACCTCATCCATGCAAGCAGGTCAGTGCCTCCAGGCTTTGTGCCATGCTGAGCACCCACGGGAGTACTGAGCCCAGTGCCATCCTGAACCACCTAAAGCATCATCACAGAGCCACCAGCAACCAGAAAAAAAACCCACAAGCCCACCCCAGGATACCTGCCTTGCCAGAATTAATCACAGATGTTTCTTAATGGCTAAAGGATATTTTCTGACTATTTTTTGTGATTTTGGGTTTTTTTTCCTTTTAAAACTTCTGATTCAGAATATTAAAAAGCATATTTCAGTATTATGCTTTCTGCAACATATTTATGTTGATTTTGTTTTTTTCTTGTGAGTGACTGTTGTTTTATAGATTGTTTCTTGCTAGATGAGCTTAATGGAAATCCTTAAAAGCTGTGTGTAATGTATTCAAAGAAATGTTGAAAGTTGCCTTGGGAATTGTTATTGAAAGCACATCTATGCAATGCCTGTGCCATGTGTAGAGGATATAGCTGTGCTTCTCAGTCTGCTCATGCTGAGGCTTCAGAAGGTTTGTCAAGCAGAAGGATAGGGCAGAGGGGTTATTTTGAAAAAGAAAAGTGCTCTTTCAAGGGAAAGAGAAACCCCCAAACTGTTGAATATTGGACAGTTTACTCCTCCCTTTCCCTAGTACTGGAGCTGCAGTGGGGTTAAGGAACACGGGACTATCCACTGGTACTCTGAGAGCTGGTTAAAACCCAACTAATCTGAAGAAGGGCTGGTGCTTTAAGGCAAGCTTACAAAAAACATTAGAGCATATTATTTTGTAATAAAAATTGCACAGTTTAACTTTGAAAACTCCATGGCACAATGTTTGATATAGAAACATCTCCATGTTGAAAATGACTGCTCCAAAACGGAAATTTTAAATGTTGTTTCTACGGTTCCTTAAGGCTCATAAGGAAAATATAAACCTAAAGGCAAACCCCTGTAATTTATGTTTATTAGTAGAAGAGGGCCCTGGGGCAGGAAAAGCTATTTGGGGGCTGGCATGTGAGTCAGAGGCATTTTCCAAGCTGCAGCAGCTGCAGCTGGCAGGGAATCAAGCCCTGATGTGCTCCAAGGAACCTGTGTAGCAGCTTGGATGGAGACTGCTCACAAGGCTGTAGGGAAGAAAATGAGAGCTGAAATTTGGTCTGGAAAGGGACATTCTGCTTTGTGGCACAACTGAACAAAGCATTTTAAGACATATTTAACTCCCAATACTCAGTGTTTTAATTAAGCATGTGCTTAAGGATTCTGTTGTCTAGTTTGGGATGCCTGACTCTATCCCTCTCAAAACAGTGGTGTGATGTGAAAGATTTGTTATAGGTTTGGTGGTTGGCTCTTATTGGGGTAGAGAGAGGTTTGGTGGAGTCAGGGGGAGGACGAGAAGCTGCAATAAAATCACGTAAGTGAATAATTGCATTAACCTTTCTGTACCTCCTGGGAAATCATGAGAAAGGTTTTTCCCACTGAGTTTATGGCATGTTTAGAGTCTATAATACTGACTTCCCTTTCCTTACTTATTGAAGCAAGGCAGGCTATTCAGTTCTGGGCTGTTTCACAGTGTGTCCTTCCAGTGCTGCCAACGCAGTAAAGCTCAAATGGCACACGGAGCACACAAAGCCCCAGCCCACTCTGTCCCCGACTGGTGCAGGGAACCTGTGGGTCAGTGTTTTCCTGATGTACTATTAGAGTCAGCAGGCTGGAAACAGATGGCTGTGCCATGGTAAATGTACCAGAGTAAGATGTAAACAACTTCCATCCAAGCTAAGTTTTGCTTCTGTGCGCAGAAGCAAAAGGAAAAACTGGAACATTGCAAAATCAGGCTCATTTGCAGAGTTTTCAAGAATTTTCTCACTGTGATTGCACCTAGGCTATCACCCTGAGGCCACTACAGGTAATCCACCCAGTCCTGTTTTCTTTCTCCTAAATTAAAAATAATTCAAAACTGAGACAGCAGTTAGTTTTGATTTTCTCACATTGCCTTTATGATGAACTCAACCAGATTTATGATTTTAGTAACAAAACTGTCAAATTATTACCATGAAAGATACAAGATGTAGAAATATATGATTCTATCTTATTCTCTTAACCCAAATTCACTATAGAAATACTTGTCTAACTTGTAATGGAGTATGAAGTATATTGCAGCAACATTTATGCTTAAATACTATTCCCTGACTGATCAAAGAGAAGCTGTATCAAGAGAGAAAATGTGTGAAATACCCCAGCACATAGAAATGTCATCAGTCATGAACATAACTGTTTGTACTTTGAAAAGCTTTCAACTTGGTCAACTCCTGATCAGTGTTTCTTTAATTGCTTTAATTGGGCTCTTTCCTCTGTTGTATATTGGTGTTTTTCCTGGCTGCCAAGCAAAGTACAACTTGTCAGCTCCCTGGGGACAAATACTTACCTTGTACTTACCCCAGAGCATTTTGCTTTGTCTAGTTACCATTTTCCTTTTACTTGATGATTAGTCTCTATGTTCTTGATTATTTTCTGATTTTCATTTCCACGTGAGGTAAGGTGAATGGTAACAAGCCAGTATTTTAGGTCTTCATAAAAATATGGCAAAAAATCCACTTCAATTGAACCAAAGGTCCAAAATGCCCTCTGGACTGACACTATTTTTTTTATTTTTAGTTTTTTTAGTAGAGGCATGTCTTGAATATAAGAGGACAATTGCAAGGTAGTTTCTACAGCTAAGAAATTTTCAAATGAAATATTAAATACTAGTGGCTTTAATATGCAATCAGTGTGGTTTCAGCAATAGAAAAATATATCCTTTCCAGTGTAAAGAAGATACATTAATCTCTTCAAAACCTCCACTACAGCAGAATGGTCACCATAGGCTTTGAAAAGCAATACTTGGAAAACAGTAATAGAACCCACTTCCCCAAGGTGCTCTGTGTCCTGATCCTGCCAGCTTCTTAAGTCCCTTAATCACAGGAGGGCTGGAGCTGGCAGGGACCTCTGCAGAGCAGGCAGCACAACCCACTGCCAGAGCAGGTTCATCTGTCACAGGGTGCCCAGGATGGCTTTGGAATATCTCAGGGAAGGAAACCCCACAACTCCTTCAGAAACTCTTTCTGCTCAGTCTCTTCCAGTGCTCTACCACCCTCTCAGAAAAGAAGTTTTTCCTCCTATTCAGATGGAACTTATTGTATGTCAGCTTCGAGGTTCACTTGCTCTGTGGATGCCACTGAAGTGCAAGGGGCCCTGCCTGGAAAATGCAAATTTGAAGGTTTGAAAGAGAGTGAGATGTGTCTGAGCCAAAGATGTTTGCTATCCCTCTTTCTATGATGTTTATAAAGATTTGAAATCAGAAGGTAATGTAGTTTTTCCCTTGCTTAGGGTCTTGATTTAATATTCATTTAGGGAAGCCATTTTTCTTTTCATAATGGGATGGGCAGAGTATTAATGGACTTTTCTACTCTGATCTATTATATTTTGCTGAAGTCTGCCAGAGGCTTCCAATCCCTAGAAACTCTTTTCTGGGACATCTCCAAATCTGTAAGCATGTGGAGACCCTAATTAATGTAAAAGCTTTACTTTCAAAAGCAGGGCTAATAAAAATCTGTGCTGATACATTTAAAATTATTTTCTTTTAGATCTTTCAACTATATGAAGTTATAGAGCTTCTATTTTATTAGACACTGAGCTGTTTGGCTCCATGTGAAGCAGAAGTAGAAAAAAAAGGTAATTTAAAAAAAAACCACTTTTACTAAATAGGGTTAATTCCTTAGTTGTGATATATGAAAATGTGTTGGGTGTTACCAATGTTACCGACTTCTTGGGAGCACAGAGCCCGAAGAAAAGTTAAAAATTCACAGGTTTCAAGGTGCAAGGAGCTGTTTCACTGTTGCCACACCTGAAGATCTGTGCCCTGAGATCAAGTCTCACCCTCACCCACCCCACTTCAGCCTGACCCGCTCTTGGCAGTGTCTCTAATCATCACTGATCCATTGCAGAGGCAGCTCCTGCCCAACCTGAATCTCCAAAGGCTCCTGTGACAAAGACCAAATTCCATCAGCAGTTCCAGACAAAACCAGGCAGCTGCAGACTCTATACCTTCCACTCATCCCTTACATCTACAGCAAATTTTTCATCATCAGGCACTTGATTTGCTGTCGCCTCTTTGCAGTAAGAGAGGTTTTAAGCAGTCATTTCTTTTTCTACCCTCTCAAAATCAAACTTTCTTTGTCAGAAATTCTCCTCCACAGACTTTCTTTTTTTTTTTTTGTATTTGTGTGTGTGTGACTTTGAGACCAATCTTCACAGTTTTCCTCAGTTTCATCAACTTTGCTTGATTAGCTGTGTTAGATTTAAAGCAGTCAGCTGTTACCCAACACTGGGATTTTCTCATTTTTCAGAAGCTGTTAAAACATTGTTTTAGCATAAATATTTATTGTGTTTATTGGTGGCTTAAAAAATAAAAGGATGCTCACTGAATATGTCTACTATTTTTTATCTCCTGCTCTCTTCTGGTGCATATCCAGCCAAGCCTTTCACACAGCAGAGCCCTGGGAATCAGTCCCTGTGATGAATCACTCTGCTTGAAAGTCCTTCTATACCATCACATCAGGCTGATAATCCAGATTTCCTGATATGTGATTCTGTGATTCAGATGAAAATTGGTGAAGTCAGTGAAGTTGTCCTGGTCCCACAACAAAGGTGATTGTCCTGGAGTTGAAACCTGTCAATGTGGTCTTCTCTAGAATCACAGAATCATAGAGTGGTTTAGGTTAGAAAAAACCTTAAAAAATCATCCAGATCCAACCCCCTGCCGTGGCAGGGACACCTTCCACTATCCCAGGTTGCTCCAAACCCCATCCAACTTGGCCTTGGACACTTCCAGGGATGAGGCAGCCACATCTTCTCTGGGCAACCTGTGCCAGGGCCTCACCATCCTCACAGAGAAGAAGTTTTTCTTAATATCTGATCTAAATTTATATTCTTTCAATTGAAAGTATTGCCTAATCACTTTTCTTGTAAAATTACATATTTTTTTTAAGTAGAAAAATATTTTTAAAGTATAAATGAAAGTATAAAGAATGAATCTGAGCAATTAGGAGTTACAGTAACACCAAATACAGATGTGAAGATTAAATTGCACAGACTTGTGTCTCTGAGTAGAGATTTGGAGAGTTTCTGATTTTTATCTTACAACCTGTGTGAGTGTGCACAATACCTCAAGTGACTGCTTTTAGTGTGGCAGCGCTCAGAGACACTCTGGTGTTTGGGTTTACCCTTCTTGTGACTCAAATTGCAGAAGAATAAACAGTCTTGTTTGGGTTCAGTGATACTGGCACCCAGATATATGGAATTACTGCTGAGAAAAAAAAGCAAACTCCTGCATGAAGGAGAAAATAAAATATGTATTTTTAAATAAAGTAGATGCTCTTGAAGTTCACATAAAAATAATCATTGAGCAGCAGTGGGCCAGGCAGCCTGTTGTGAAGAAATAAGAAATCAGTTTTTGGAAGACCAATTTTAGGTCGTCCAAAAAGCAGCTTGTATAGGAGTTTAAAAGAGGAATATGCATTTTCTCTAGGTAATTTATTTTTCCTGGTACGTACAGTTCTCATACTTTCAAAGCAGAGTATTTACTCAAACACCACATGTATGTTTGTGTGTAAGAACTCTTTACTGTTTTGCTTGTAGATTTGAAGGCACAGTGTGAAGAGTGGTTGAGAGATCTCCAGTATTGAACTGGAATCATTATATGACATAAAATATTAATATTGTTCTAAATTAATTTTCTCAGGTTTCCTGAATGATAACTTAAAATGACAGTTTACCTGCAAAAATCACAGAGGAGCATCATTTCTAGTGAGTGTACAGGCACTTCTGTGCTCCTGGAAAGGTGACAGGCTATTTGCCAGGAGGCAGCAAGGCTTCCTCAAGGGACCTGCTGTGGAGGAGAGAGCAGTTAGTGACCCAAAACTGTCCTGAAAAGGCCATCAGTGTGTGGTAGGAGCTGCTACTCCAAAGCAGGGCAGTGCTGGAGTACCTGGGGCCTCTCAGAGCTTCTCAGGCTGTGCCTCATCTTCAGCTGAGAATCATCTCATCTCATCTTCATCTGAGAATCATCTCATCTCATCTTCATCTGAGAATCATCTCATCTTCAGCTGAGAGTGCTCAAGGCTGGGCTGGAGAGAACTTGGACCAACCTGCTCTAGTGGAAAGTGTCCCTGCCCATGGCAAGGGGTTGGAAGCAGATGATCTTCAAAATCCCTTCCAACCCAAACCATTCAGTGATTCTATGTTCCACGGAAATATTTTGTCTATTCTTTTCTGTTTGCATTAACAGAAATAAAATTAGAGCTAAAAAAAGTAGCTGGGATTTATTTTATATTAATTCTAAAATTAATCTCTGAGCTGGTCAGTTTTGTTATTTCTTTTATGATTTATCTTTAAATGTCATTGAGCAAAGCACATCACTGCCTGTATTTCTGAGGGGTTTGTTTTCAAGAATTAAGAAAGAGGGACAGGTGAAGGAATTAGCAATTAAAAGATGACTCCTGAAGAGGAATGTACTAATTAAAAATCTGAGGAATTATTTCAGCTGAAGTGGTTTTCTTTCCAGAGACACAAGTATTCTCTTGAGAGAACTGATGATGAGCTGTTAAAAAGAAATACAGCTCATCTTGTTTTGTGATGTTTTTATTTGTAATATGGTCCCTTTCCAAGCAATTTTCAGAAGCTTTTACATTTTATAGGACAAAGATATAAATTAAAATGGGCAGAATGATAAGAAATGTAAAAAAGTCTAGAAGGGAGTTACTTTATAATTTTGATATACACATGAAATATAAACAGTGAATGCTCCACGTTTCTGAACAGGCTGTTCTTCCAGAGAACATGCCAGCCTCTTTATCCACATACCCCTTTCTTATAGACAGGAATTTGTTCTCCCAAATGAACTAAAACAACACCAAATCAATGGGGTTTCCAGCTTTTTGCCCTTTAAAAAACTGAATTTCATTGTTTCACTTTATATACATGATGAAATTAATAGAAAAAAATTTAAAAAAAAAAGAAGAGGAAGGGAAATGAGTGATCCAAAGTGGACAGAAACATCAGGAGCAGGTTCCCTTCCACCTCACAAGCACTGGGCCTCATGTGCTGAAACAGCACATTCAGCATTCAGGTACTGGGGAATGACTACACGAGTGAGCACTTTATGGGATTTTTAGATGCCATTTCATTCCTCTCCCATCCCACTCTGGTCCCCCAGTAAGCACTCTGAGGTGACATGGGCCTTCCTAAGACTACCCTAAAGTGGACAACTTTCTGTATCTAGCCAAGAAAACTTGGCCTGTAATTGACTATATCAGGGCATCTTATAAAAAATTGTATTAACAGTGTTCTGCATTGCAGGAGAGAACGTCCTTACCTAGGGAAGGAAAAGTCTTCACAAGAATCTGGGGCTGAATGTGAGAAAGTTTTCAGGAAGAACATCCTTTATTGCAGGAAGGACCAAACAACTTGGTCTGGATAAGGAGGGAGAGTTTCCTTTGCTCCCATCATATTTAGTCTACTTGTAGGTGAATGCATCTAATGCATCTACTGCATTATGGCCTCCTTGATCATCTGCATTGGTAGTTTCCAACTGCTAAAGAGTTAAAATAAATCTGATGTAGAAAGACTTAATGCTGAAAAATTAATTAAGGCTTTGTATTATCTGTGCCTGGTGAATCTCGGTGAGGTTTAACAAACTATTTAATATGGAACCACTGTGGATGAAATAAAATTCTTTTTCCTTTCACACTGATTAGAGGGGATAGCATGAAAAACATATCATCTGACAGAGTTTGGTGGAAGCCTGAGACCTATTGATTGACAGGACTGGGCACTGGAAACAGAAATTACATCCTGCAAATGAGGTTTTTGTCTGGCTCCACATATCACTGTGGTAGGTATTCATTGAATTAAACAAAATAATCCTAGAGTTTGGGCATGGGGACCAAGAGGAAATCGAAGAGAAAAACCTGTGAGCAGTGTAAGCAGAACAACAAATAAATTTGAAAAGAGATGGGTAAAATCCATTGCAGCTCCTTCCAGCTGAGCTCTGCTGGTCTCTGTAGAGGGAGGATCAATATACAGGCAACATATTCCAGCTGGATCTAACTGGATAAAACCAGACCAAACCAGTTCAAACCAGATCTAATTGCATCCAACTAGACAAAGACAGTTCAAACCAGTACAAATCAGATCCAAAAGGATCAAACTGCACTGGGCACTGAAATCACCTCTCCAACAGGAAAACAATGAGGATTGCTGATACCCAAATGAGCTGGAAATCACAGTCCAGAGAAATGCTAAAGTGGGTTAGTGGCAAGGCACTTAGCTCCCTACTCTCCAAAGAAATCCCATTCTGCAGCCATCTTTTATTTATGATCCAGATGTTAAACTGAGTAAACATGCTTACAGGTTCCTTTCAGGTATTCATGCATTTTAAATAAAAAGATGGCCTTTGAGCAGCTGTGATCTGAGTGTCCTGGGTGTCCTGGCACTGCTGGACCGCCCCTGTGCTGGCAGTGCTGGCTGAGGGTGCTCAGGGTGCCAGGGCAGTGGGGGCTCAGAGCCCCTCACAGAGCTCTGGGGGCCCCTTGGTCACAACAACAATCACAATTAGCCACAATAACAGTATGTCTGTTGGATCTTCAGTGAGGAAGAGGAGGGTCTGGAGAAAAACCCACTAAAGCAGGATTGCAAATATACTCATTTTTTATTACTAAGTGGGGTAACAGGAGAAAAAAAGCCACTATTTTCCTAAGAGATAACAATAGAGAAGGGACTTTAAAATCCCCTGTGACTGGGAATAGGAACTGAAGGTCTCATGCTGGTTCTGAGTATCTACTTGACACAGTGGGCATTCACAGGGGATTCTAGTATTTCACAGAAAAGTTATTATTTCAGGAGAAAAAAGGATAAAATTGTTTAAAATGAGGCATTACATAACCCTATTTTCAGATTAATTTACAGCCTCTTTAGAGGCTACTTGTTAATAAAAATCAGTGAACAATATTAGCCATGGATGGTTCTCCATGGACGTGGACATATAAAGCAACTTCTCATTTTTAAGATAAAATGATACCAGTGTTATTTCTTTTACTTCTGAAAAACTACAATGGGAAATAATAACTAGTAGGAAACTGGTGGAAAAATTAAAGCAGATTTTACTTATTTTAATTATGTAATAATTTTTTGTTTATTTGCTTTGCTGAAGGAACACTGTACAAGCTATACAGGTGACAAGGTTTGTTTTATGAGCATGGATAGGTATGTTTTAATTTTTCCAGGTCTCTCTGTTAGAATTACTGTCAAACTTGTTTTAACATACGCATGGTCTTTTTTTTTCTCTTCTCTTCTCTTCTCTTCTCTTCTCTTCTCTTCTCTTCTCTTCTNCTTTACTTTATTTTACTGAGAATTTTAGAAGCTATTAATGAATGGCTAAAACATGACCATGACAAGTGTTTGTCATTAGAGGTGAGCTACTGAATGCTCTGGTTCTTAAACATGAAAAAACAAGTGTCAGGTGATGCAAACCTGACTGTCTTAGGGTTATTTTGAATCTTGAAAAACTCTTCTATTTTCTTTGTCACGAATGGATAAATTGATAGAAAAGGTTGCTGCTGGTAAGCTGAAAACATATGTCTCTCCAGTTATTGGAGTTCCTGTATGGTCTGTCTGAGACAGGGTAGCTCAGCCTGGAACCTTTTGGCAGGTACTGTGAGATGCTGATACCAGCAGTGGGGAAATGCCAGCAGGTGCTCACTTTGGCAGATCTTTAATCTGAGAACTGTGATTTAGTGTTTGAGTGGCAGATTTAAGTGACTGAATGAGTCTCAGGCTGTGGCTCTACTGACACTGATACACTGTGTGCTCATTAATTCAGTCAGGATAAAATACAAAATACAGTTTTGCCAGTGAGGTACTGCTGTGATCATCTCTGTTATTTACCTGCATTAGAGAATCAAAGAGAGGCTCTCTGAGCTCATGAATTAAGTTTATGTGACTCTGGCTCACATTGCACTGCCTTCCACTCATGTTATTCCTCTTTTGTGCTGTTCTCCTTGACCATCTATTTTCCAGTCTTTCTGGAGATTTTGGGCAGTTTTCCCTTTAGGGTTCCCCCCTTTCTTCCCTGCACAGTCCTTATCCATTGCATGGTGCTGACTGTACTTCATTAATAATTATTCCACACAATGTCCTCCCTTCCAGCCTCTTCCAACATAGAAAATGCCTATTAATCAGTCTGTCTGTCATACTCATTATTCATAAACAGACAGATGCCACAGCACTGAAAACAGACTATCTGTCTTATTTAGGAGCATCCTAGATCTTAAATAAAAGAGACATAACACTGCAAAACACTCTGGGCTTTGACAAACAAGGTAAAGAGTGGAAAAATGGATCATCACATGAACTAGGGATTTTCAATTCAGAAGCCTCACCCCAAGGCTGGCAGTGAAAAACAAGCAACGGTCAGAAGAGAGAAGAAAAATAATCCTATTTCTTTCTTTTGAAATAATCTCATGTTCCAATATTCAAACCCATTCCATTTTGGAATTTACTTGCCATGCTGTCAGCTGTCTCAGAGCACAGTTAAGACAAAAATTCTCTTATTATTGTGCAGAATGTGATAAAGTGGAAGTGGAAAGCAGAGAAAAACACAGAGGATGCAGCTATTGTACCCATAGAAAATTAAAAGGAAATGAAGACTGCACGAGGCTTTGTACCAATAGCTTATCTTCTCCATCTTTCATTTGTTTCTCAATCTCATTTTACTACATCTCTATTCATGTAAATAAGTCTAGAACTTATATAGAAAAAAATGTATATGCTCATTATATAAAATATATGCTCAAGAACTATTAATGCTTGAGTTCTACAGAAGAAACTGGAAAAGAGTTATTTACTCAGAAATTGGCTTCCACTATCAGAAAAGGATAATTTCTTATGGACAACTTCAAATTAAAGGCTTTCAGTATCAGTTTTTGGAATGTCAATTTGGTTAATTTCATTTTAACAAAGAGGCTGTCCTAAGTTTTGCACTGTTTCTCATCAAGGAAAAAAAACCCTAGATTTTGGGACAAGCTCTCCTATCTTCTGATTTCAAGTAGACATGTGTTTCAACATAAAAAAAAATCTTAATAAATCTTCCTAAAATGCAAATCTGCCTCTGGAAGGTGTGGAGTGACTGACAGCCTTGGTGAAGCATGCCTGGATAAGCTTTGATCTTCCAAGATCTGTAGGTGATCTGTCTTAAGGATTCACCCATCCCTGTTCTTGCTGCCTGGTTCTCCCAATAGCCACCGAGTGAGGAGCTGCTGTGTTGTGTAATAAACACCCTGTATGGAACAGGAGATGGTGCTCACTCAGGTAATGAGTGATCCCACATGAAAATATTTGCTTCTGTGGGTTCTAGGAGGATCTGGCCTGTGTCTGAAGGATGATAAGGGCAATATGGATGGCTTCGAGTACAGAGTTGTTTGGTCTGATGTTGTTTATCACTAAATGTGAATGAAGACTGAGTTCCTGTAACTGAATTAACTTTCCTCTTTCAAATACATTTACTTTACTTAGAAGACATGGGATATGTATGGATTCTTATTTTGCTAGGGTGATGGATGAAAAGAGGAAAATCTTACAGTAAAGTGGATTAGTCTAAAGTTCTAATCTTTGCATATGTGCAGACATTAATTGAATGACTGGAACAAAATTATGTTTAACATAGTGAGTTGCATGATCTTTTTAGTGAGAAAAAAGAAGTGCTTGCTAATGATAGTGCTGAATAATCAATATTGAAAATTGAAAAAAACCCTTACTACCAAATTAATCTACTTTATTACGTCTGTGTTTGCTCAGCTATTGTAAAATACTTCATTAAGAATACAGCTTGACTAAAGTAGTAATAAAGAAAGGCAAGATATTGATAGAAGATTCTAAAGGACTTAATATTATATGATTTTCAGCCTTGGGTTATAAACTGTGACCTCAGGTGAAGTGTCGCATTTTATATATTTAAAGAACTCTCACTTTTGCAGTGACCGTGCCACTCATCTTGTAAATTCATCTGAAAAAAAGATTTCTTCATTCATTTGAAGTCCATGTGTCATTGTGCTGCTAGACAACCTGATAATTAGATTATTTTGTGCTGGTTGTTTAAGTATTATGCCTCACAAGTGCTTAATGTTTTCAAATAAAGAACTATCCATTGCCATCCTTGAAGCAATTTGACAACTCAATGAGTTTTCAGGAGTTATATTTGTAGTGATCCATTTCTTCTAAAACAATCAGGTGTGTTCATCTCAATTCCCTTGTTCTTGATCAATTTTCATTGGGATTTTCTTCACCTAAATTCATGCAACTCTTCCTGTATTGCCTTCTTATATAAAAACTTCTCCAGTGATTACAATAAAATGTCTGCATCTGATATGACTTTCATCCATTTCGTGGTAACACTTTTTAAAAAATAAAAACCTTTTGAAAACTGAAAGTGAATTTTATTTCCCCTGAAAATATGGTATTTTGCCTTCTGGTATTTGTCTCAACTGTTCTTTGTGTTAAAAACCACATAATTATACATGTTGTTTTCATGGACAAAGTTAGGGTTCCTTTCCTCTTCATTGTTCTCCACATTTTTCTGTTGGAATAAACTAATACAACAACTCGTTGTTACTTCCAGTAATCTCTCCTCTCCAAAAGAAACTTGTTGGAATACATTTTCCAGGTATTAACCTATGTTTCAAGCTTTATTCTGCTACAATCCTGTATATACCTATGAGATTAAAGACTTTTCTCTTTTCCTTGTAAAAATAACTGTTATAGTATCTAAAAATCAAAAGCAAAAAATAAGTCTTGAGGACTAAATTCAATCAGTACTCCCAATCTCAGCTTTTGATAATGGCTTGTTTCCACAACCATGGCTCTGTAGCAACTCACACTGGCAACAGCAGTCTCATTTTTCATGCCACTTCAGCCAGTTTGCTAAGTCAAAAAACTGTACTAGAAACACCTCTGATCTGCAGGGACAAGAAAAGGCAGACTCAATTAGATTAATTGAGAAAGGATTTTGCAGGGTTTTAACTAGTCTGGTGGCAGCCAGACTCTAGTTTGACATAGTATTACATACAATTTTAAATAAAATAAAAAACGTAGTTAGTTCATCCAGTTTAGGGCCTGATAACAAGAGGGAGTAAAGGAAGTATAAATAGGAATGAAACTTTTTATGAAACTGAGGAATTACCTTGATTTCAGGCTGAAAGCACATTTTCTCAGTAATTCTTGCACACAGATTATAAATCACTGAATACACTTTATGAGTATATTTTATATTTGAAGAAAAGCAAGTAGGCTCAGGCAAAATGTTGAATTATTTCTTTGAAATATTTTCCAAGCTGCCTTTGGGTCTGTACTGATCTCCTTACTGCTTTCCATGGAGTGTATTGATGGGGAATTGAGAGCAGCAGTCCGTGAGAGCTGCTGGAGCAGTAAGGATTGTTCTGCTTGTGCCATTCCAGAGCATTCTGCTTAGCACAGAGAGCTGAAAATGAGTTGTGAGCTGAGAGAATTTGATTGAAATGTCAGAGTACTCAGAGCCCTGTGGAGTTCCCACACAAGAGACTTCTGCAGCAGAGGATTGTTTTGACAAAGGAGTCCTGCTGTGTGAAATTTGCAGCTACACCTTGTGATAGTAACCACACACTCAACTGATAAAAATTCCTGACACTACTTGATCATGAGATATTAGCAGGGAATATTGCTCCAAAGCCAAAGTGTTCTTCTTAAATACAAGTGTGCTCCTAAAATCAATATATTCATGTGCAAGGATTGGCTCGTTTTGAGAGCTTTGAAGTCCATTCGGGGGAATGAGTGCAACACTTCTGAACTTAAAATAAGAAATTCAAATGCAGAATGAAGTAGCACATACAGCAAAAGCCAGAGGCATTATATGCAGCAGAAAGAAAAACAAACTGAGTTGAGGTCTCTCTGGGACCTGTGGTGCAGCTAATGAAACTAAAGATCTGGTAATATACCATGTCTGCTTTCTGAGAGGGTGACAAACACAGCTGGCACTCTGAAATGGCTGCAGTGACCATGAAGGGTGCAATCAGTTGGGAGTTTGATCTTCTAACTGAATCTGTGCTTGGCAGTGAATTTTAAAGATGCATTTTCTGAGTTTCTTTTGAAATAAAAAATGGAAGCAATCTTGACACTGATCAAACAAGAAATACTAACATGCATATGTATTTTCTTGCATGGTGGCTGGTTGAGACTTGGAGATTTGGAGCCAGAAAATAGTTTGTTATATCTGCACTGAGAAGTGGAATTACACTTAGCATTCATCTTCCCTTTGATTTACAGAAAATGATGCACTCTGTATGTCATGGAAAGCGTGGTAAATTAATGCATTCAATTCTTTATTTGTTTGTATCTATTCCCCCTCTGTTTATTGAGGCACTAGCTATAGCAGGCAGCTCTGCTTCCACCAAGAACATGCAGCATCTATTTGGAGCTGTGTCCTTTCTGTTCAGAGAGAAAAGGACGCAGTCTTGGGGGTCTGAAAAGTAGGGCACACATCACACTGCAGGTCAGGTGTTTTGGGGGTTTGGGGAGGAGCTGGAGGCTACAGGCTCTTGCCAGCCCTTGATGTGTCCCTGGCCAGGCACCAGGGAGAGCAGTGAGGTGAAGCTGTTGGAAGCTCCTCTCCAGCAGTGTCCCTCTGACCTTCCTGGTGGACCCTCTGTGTGTCTGACCATGACACGAAGTGAGGTATGAAAGGAGCATGTTTCCATGTTTTCCTCTGGCTGGCAGAGAGAGAGCTGGGGCTCTAAACTTCTTACAAAAAACTAGAAGGGCTTCCCAATGACCAGAGATAGGCTGAACTTGTAGTTTTCTCTCAGCTCATCTTTCTAGTCAGGTTTTCGATACCATTCCAACACCAGGAAATTCCATTACTTCCCTGACTGCTCAAGCTGCAAGCTCTCACCATAATGAATTTCTCTTCACTTGACTCCTTGGCTAGAAGTGTTCTGGAGGAACTAGCTATTATTTTTGTATGGTTTCAATTTGGCACTCAAGGAAAACCTGATAACAAGCTAATATCCAGCTTGCTGAAGGAAAGGCTCTGTCACTGGAATGAAAATCTGAATTACTGATACAAAGCCCTAGTGTAGATTTTCAACTTTGCTCTTGCTAGTACATAGCTGAAAAAGCCTTTTCTATGCTATTGGTGTCATGTCAGGAACTTGGAGTCCACCCTTTCCTGGGGTAAAATGGGGAAAACAGCAATTGTTCTTTTGCATATAGAAATGTATCCTGTCCAGAGTAGAGATCCCAGCACACAGAGCCCCATCTTCAAACCCTACCTAAATTAATTTCACCCAAAGCAATGTTGTTGTGGGGCAAGGGGTCTGGATTTTGGTAATGGTTGAATGCTTGAACTGGAAAACAATTGGTCAATCTTATATTTCAGGACCTCTTTGTTTTTACTATCTCTGCTCTTCCTGCCTTTAAATGCTTCTAATAAACCACAAAAAATGGCCGTCCTTTTCGTTCTCAAATTACATCTTGTTGCAGTTAAATTTCTTCAGGGTTTGGTCCTAGCTTGGCTATGAGATATGCCTCAGTTTGGATGCTTTTCTAAAGTCATCAAAACATAGTGGATCAGCCAAAATTTGCCTGAGAATTCTTGAAAACAGGCTGTCTCATGAGCTTTCTAATGTTTTTGGCTTCCAGTCAGACTGGAAATGCTATGGAAACAACACTTATGACAGTCCAACTCCCAGCTGCTCCCAGAACTCATAGTTGGGAAGTAAGGAAAAATCACAAATTAATTGAAAACAAACGGTTTGAAACTCAGCAAAGATTCAAGCATGGTTTTAGGTAAATTCCAGTAGTTCCAGATTCAGTCAGATCAGTTTACCTGCATCTTTTTACTTTAGGGAGTGGTGACCACATGGAATTCTTCTACTTCAGGTTTGGATTTTCAAAGGTGTTCAGTTCTGGTCTAAATCTATTTTCTTTAAAGTTATTGGGTAGAGTTTGGATTTCAGTGAGAGTTGAATATTTTGAAAATCCTTCTCTGACTGCATTTTTGATTAAAGACACTTCCACCTCATGTTCCTAAAGCAATGCACATGGATGGTAATCAAGTTTCACTGCACTGCCTGTGAGATGGGCTCGTTAGTGGGGTATGCTCTGCTGAAATCAAGTACCTCTGGCTACTTAAACCCTTTTGTCTCTTATTGGCATCAAAGACAGAGGAAATCAAGGTTTGATTTGAAGATCTTGAAAGTCTTCAGGTTGGGCTAAAATTCATCAAACTGTAGGTTACCTTCTCTGAACTTGAGAATGTAATCAGGACACATATAAATCTAGATTGTGGAAGTTTGAAAGGATCTGGGTATTCAAGTGAAAGCAAAGTGATGAGCACTCTTTTTGATAAGTGTTGTGAGACACATTCAATCAATATGGAAGCTGCTCATTTCTCCACTAGAGCTTTCTCCTTCCCACATGGTTTGCATGGATCTTGGTAGGATGGAGCTGGCGCAAACATTAAGCAGATCAGTGTATTTTGCCCCTAGCTGAGAAATTATTAATCTCTTCAGGCATGAGGATGGAGGAATTTAAAGAGGAACACTGTCTTTACAAAACCAAACCAGAACCTAACAAAAAAGGCACAAACAAAACAAAAACAAACAACAAAAACCCCACCAGGGAATGCTCCAGCTGCGGGGCAGCAGGTAATTAGAAGCAGGGCAGTGTAGGATCTTCCAGGTGCCTCAGCAGCAGTGGAAGTGGTGGGAGGCCACTCATCCCCCCTGGCTTCAGAGGGATTGCTCTGGTTTGCAACAACTGTGAGACTATTAGACTAAGGAATACTTTTTCTTTCATGGAGAATGAAACTATTATGCTTTTTATTGGAGACTGTTTTGGTGGGGATACTGGGAAGCAGGCACTGGTGTAAAGCAAATACTTCTGGTGTGTGATTCCAACAGTGTTTGAGGAGGATCTGGGTGCTGTAAATGAGAACCCTGAGTGGATTTGGTGGAAGCCACACACACAGTTACCACAGGTCTGCTGCCCCAGGAAAATGTGGTTGCCTGACTGACCCTTGGGGCAGGAATCCTGGATCATCTCTGGGAAGGTATCACTGGGCAGGTCCCAACCACCCCCTTTGCTGAGGTGCAGAGCGAGCTGAACAAAAGGTTTGCTGTGCTCACCTGAATACCTAGTGCTGCTGGCTCAGGCTGGCTCATTTTAAATGGTTTGTAACAATAATGGAAAAGCTTTCACACCTAGATGAGGTTTTAAATGTTTATACAGCTTAAATGTAGCATAAACATGGCTTGAAAGGAAACCCAAGCAGCTGAGGAAAAAATGTTACATGATATTAAATGATATCTGACTTACCTAAAGCATTTAAGTTTTCTGAAAGATAGATCAAACTAGGGCTGGACAGCCTTTGCCTCACTGCTTTCCCACCATTTCACTCTGAGATTTGTATAATATTTCCCTGCTCCTAGGGTATGTCAATTAGCTTCACTCAGAATTTAGGTACCTTAATGGAAACCTTTGTTGTACAGTGAATTTACATATCTTTGTCTTGTTGCTTGTGTTGCTGTGTTCGTAACATGGAAGATCTGAGTTTCAGTAAGGGTAAACTACAGAAATGAATACTGCATTCCAAATGTAATTTTGATTATACAATTTTAACAGTGGGGTATAGGAAATAAAATAGAGAGTACAATGGAACTAATAAAGATGCCTGATATCTTAGGTCTGATAGAGCAAAAAAAGTGGGAGAGACAGACACAGATAAATGTTCCCTGGGCAAGAAGTGACCAAGAAACATGTTGTGAAACTTTGTGATAAGATAAAGTTGCCAGGTGGTGTGATGTCATGAAGAATGTGTAACCAATGGGAAATTGTTACCAAAACTAGAACCCTATGTAAGTGTCATACAAGTAAAACTCTATATAAATGTCTTGTATACTCAATAAAATTGACTTCTGATCCAAACTTGGAATTTCCCTGTCTCTCCATCGCCAATAATTGGTGCCCTGCATGAGGAGCAAGAACTGGACTATCTGTGTTGCAGTTGGCGAGCCCCTGTAAGTGGAAGTGCGAGAACCAGGAGTGGGCCCAAAATAATCCCTCCATGGAGGAGGTGAGCCAGGGGGAGCATGGGACAAAGCATGTCTGACAAAGAAAGAGGCGTTTTTGAACTAATGTTTGCTTTGCTTGCAAAACATGTCAAATCCTTGCCAAAGCTGGACTTGAAGCTTTTTCTTAAATGGGTGGCTGTTAAGTGTCCCAGCATCACTGCCTCCTCTATTTTTACAGCTGCTGTTTGGGATGATGTGGGGGTTCAGCTCTATGATCTGGCTACTATGGGACATGAACCAGCAATGAGTATGCTTGTGTCTTGGAGAGTGATTTTTGAGACATTAAAAAGGCAAGAGCAGTCTCAGGCTGTATCCTCTGCGATACTGACAGCTCCCTGCCCTGCTCTGACTCTCCCTGCCCGCTTGAGACTGGCACCTCTGATACTGAAGAGTGGCTGCAGCCATCAACCCCCCCTCTGCCCAGTCAAAGGAGGGGAAGGGATCCTGTCTCACATTCATTAGCAGCCTATATTGCTGACTGCAGCTCTAGCAGTGAGGAGGGGGACCCCTTTGATTCCAGCCCAATAGATCCAGGTGCTGAGCCTGACCTATTCCCTCCTGACCCTCATGATAACTGGGTACGATTAAAGAAAAAGGCTCTTCAGGATGGGATTTTGATATCACAGTGGAAATAGTCACGCCAGTCAGGCTTCACAGTGCCAGGGGAAACAACCCACAGGGGGAACCCCTCACTTACTCAGAAATTAAGGAACTACACCGCACAGCTACAGAACACAGGCTGGGGTCTCCCTCTTCTGCTAATCGTTTACGGTCTACATTGTCATCTTATGACCCCTCATGGTTTGAAAAAGGACTGTTTCAGGAAAGGGAGAGGCCAGATCCAAAGCTCCCAGTATTTGCCCTCGGTGCTGTAAAGGAAGGCATTATGCTAATCAATGTTGCTCCAAGTATGATTTTGAAGGGTGTCCAGTATCAGGAAGCTGGAGCTGGAGCGCGGGGCGGTACTGCGTGCTGACACAAATGCCCCAGCAATGCCTCAGAGCAGACAAGGGTCTGCTGGCTGCTGGTCCCAGCTGCCACAAGCAGCCTGTGCCAGACCAGCACCGATTTACAACCTGCCACATCAGGGAGCACTGGACTGGACCTGGCAACCTGCTTCACAGTAACGTTACTTGATTCATCTGTTCATTTGCTTCCCACAGGAGTTTTTGGACCAGCAGGGCAGCATATGCATGCATGGCTTTTAGGTTGGTCATCCACCTCTTTGATGGGGCTGTTTGTTATCCCTGGGGTTATAGACTCTGACTCTGACAATGAAATTATAATCATGGCCTGGACACCTCGACCACCTCGCACCATCCCCCAAGGAATTTGAATAGCTCAATTGATTTTACTTCCCCAAACTACAAGCATACCTTTCACAGATGTAACATGAAAAGGATGATTTGGGCCTACTGGAACACCCCCAGTATGCTGGGTTCAACCTATATTAGAACAATGCCCCACCTGCCAATGTACCCTGACATTAAAAGGACAGATGAGAACACTTGTTGGTCTCATAGACACAGGGGCTGACGTTACAGTTATCTCTCAAGCCAAATGGCCCCAGCAATGGCCCCTTGCTGAAGTGCCCCAGGCACTTCCAGGCATTGGAGGAAGCAGCTGTAGCTATCAAAGCTGCCACTTGATAGAGTCCAAAGGCCCGAGGGACACCTCTCCTCAGACAAACCATTTGTGTTATCCGTGCCAATGGTGCTATGGGGAAGGGATGTTCTCTCCCAATGGGGCTTTAGAATTCAATCAGATTTTTAATGGGGGCCATTGAAGTGTGTGACACTTTAAAACTAACCTGCAAAACAGCAATCATGCTAATGCCTTCTCTTTCCCTGGCATCCCTTGAGCTTCAAGAGTTAGAACTTCTGGGCTCCGTGAAAATGGATCTTTGTGTAAGGTTTAATTATTTGGGGAAAAATCAGTCTAAGGCTTGGAATGTTTCCCCTCATCACCCTGTGTATAAAAAAGCAAGTGCTTGGTGTAATTATACCTGGATTATATAATCCAGGAATATTTCTCACTCAAGCAATGCTCCATTACTTTTACCTCATGGGGTATTTTTAATCTGTGGGGACAGGGCTTGGCCTGCCATCCCATTGCATGTTACAGGAGGACTATATAGCCTTGGGCATTTGTCCCTTTCAATCCCAAACACATCCATGATTTTTCAACATAAATATCCTTCTAGAATTAAGCGAACCTTATATGCTTTTGACAAAGATTGTGATGACCAGTTTGATTTTTGTCTAAAGGACAGCGATGGGCAGCATCATTTTTTACCCCTGGTGTAGCAGCAGGAAGAGCTTTAGGATTACTTAACAAATTATGTTGTTGGGTAACTAAACAAACTAATGCTACATCCTTAGCATTAACAGGACTGTTAACTGATGCTATTTCTATTAGATACACTACTTTGCAAAATAGGGCAGCGATAGATTTTTTGCTTTTAGCACAGGGACATGGATATGAAGAATTTGATGGAATGGGTTGTATGAATTTGTCCAACTGCTCCCCATCAATCCATGCGAGCATTCAAGTCCTAAAAGAGGATGTAAACAAACTGCAAGTAGATGATGGACTTGATTGGCTAGGTCGACTTCTGGGGGACTGGGGACTTGATGAATGGATAAGAAATTTAGTTAAAGTGGGTTTATATGTATTAGGCATTATAATATGTATTGTTGCTGTTATTCCTTGTATTTTATGGTGTGTGCAAAAATTAGTAGACAAGTCACTTAAGAGTGTATTTTTGGTTGAACAAAATGGGGGAGGTATAGGGAATAAAACAGAGAGTACAATGGAATTAATAAAGATGCCTCATATCTTAGGCCTGATTGAGCAAAAACCATGGGGGAGAGAGACACAGGTAAATGTTCCCTGGGCAAGAAGTGACCAAGATACATGTGAAACTTTGTGATAAGGTTACCAGGTGATGTGATGTCATGAAGAATGTGTAACCAATGGGAAATTGTTACCAAAAATGTTATGAAAAACCTTATGTAAGTGCCATACAAGTAAAGCCTTATATAAACACCTTGTACACTCAATAAAACTGGCTTCTGGTCCAAACTCAGATGTCCTCATCACTGATAATGGGGTTTTCTTTTTTCCTTTCTTTGGGGTCATGTTTTCCAGGAAAAATGTATTTCCTGGGAAAATGTGAATTGATTTTCTCAATTTAATAAAAAGATATTGGAAATATTTGTATGTAAATTTCAATGGGAGAGGCCATGACAGGTTGCCTAACTGCACAACTCTCAGCTTGAATGTTTTTCTTCTTTCACTTTTTTTTAACTAGATAGATATCATGTAGAGAGAAAATGATGAAAAATGAAGCATCCATAGCATGCTGTGATGGATCATTAGTTTATGATATGGTGTTACCCTGAAGTTTGGAACTTTTTGGAAGTTTTGATCTTCTCTTAGACCAGTACATTTCAGTCTTCAAAAATAAAATATGCTGTACCAGGCAAAATTCTGCTTGGCAATGTTGCAGGCATCATCTGTCTTGCAGATTTGTGCACATATGCTGCTGCAGCAGTAAAATATTATTTAAATACAACACTTGTCAATAATTCAGGAATTGAAATAAACATAGAAATGAATTTTAATTGAAGAAATTCTGAGGTGTCCAAGCTGAAAAAAGATACACTTTGTATGCTAGAAACTTTAGGTAGATTTTTGTGCCATTACTAATCTGAGAACTGCTGAAAAATTATGATCACTGCTTTATACTCTTTTTAACAATAATTTGAGCTAGTATTGCTAAGTGCATAACAATTTTTTAATGTCATTCCAATCCACCTCACTTCCTGAGCAACCTCTTTGGGGACAAGTGAGACTGAACTCCTTGACTGTTTATCTGCTGAACCCTGAGGCTGTGAAATTCTAATTTATGGCCAACATGCTCAGCACCTCAAGGGGCCAAGCCCTTCATCCCAGGGATATCTACAGCACAGAATTGCAAACATGCTCAACTGTGGCTTTTTTTGGTTTGTTGCTTTTTTCTTTCAAAATTTAGTATTCACAAAATGTCTAGTTTGGAAGATTTTTCAATACTTTCAAGCTCTCTTCTGCAGTTTTTCAGGAAAATGATTAATTATAGCAAGTGGAAAGGGCATGAAGATTTATTCAGGCAGAGTTTTAAGAAGTGCAAATGTCAAAAAAAGAAGTTGAAGAAATTAAATGCAAGAACAATCCAAAATAGAGCAGCCATGGTGACTAGTTTACAGTAAGACGTAAAAATATTTGTATTCTGCAAACACCGTCCTGTGTGGCGGAATCTGATGTGGATCCATACGTTGCTTTCTCTGTAGCTGTGTTGCAGAGGAAATCTGTAATGCAGAATGCATTGAGGAAAATGTCTTGGCTCAGTTTGCATGATAGCTGATGAGTGAGATGGAATTTAATTTTAATTTTATTACATAATTTTAATCAGTTCTTGAAATTAAGTATTTGGGAGATTCATACCAAAGCGAATGGACAGAATTAAAAAGTCACAGATCCATATTTGAAAGCTCACATTTCAGGTTGCTATCAACAGAAGCATGAGGTTGTTCAGACTTGCTGAACAACTTTTAAAAAGAATATTAACTTGAGGAACATATAAAAGAGACTGTGAGATCAAGCTCTGCTGTTGAGTCTTAACCACAACCTTCATACAATTGATACACACAAGGCATAGGCTGTGTTGTCTTCAAAAAAATGGTACATGGCAAAAAAATCACACTGCTTAGTTCTGTAATTTTAATTTTAATTAGTTCTGTAATACAACATATTTAGCTATTTTACAGACAGATTGTCTGGTTAATTGTTGGCAAACTCAGTGTATAGTGGGTGGATGTTTCTGAAAAGAGAAATCTTGTCTTAAACATTAAATTCCAAGGCAGTTCTTACAGGGAAGGCAAATAGTCCATAAGGAGATTAATTCACTGCCTCAATAATTGGGCTCAGCTGGACTGTGGATATTGGGAAGCTGAACTACTAGCATGTTTCTTAAGGACAAAGTTCCCTATTAATAGTGCTGAACAGTGTCATATTGTGCATTTTGGAGACCCTATTTTTGCAGACTCCTTAGTGTGGCCTAGCACTGCAGCACCCTAACTCCTTCTTCTGATCGAGACCAAAAGCTTCCCCACTCACAAGGCTGCTCTTGCTGCATCTTCCATCTCATATTAATTGTAAAGTGTTTCTTAAAAATTATTTCGAAGTCCTTCTAAGCTATCCCTACTTATAATGTTTACTCCCTAGCTCGTCATAGTTCTGTACTGCTAGCAGAAATGATTGGATGCCTCTTGGGGAAGAAACAGCTTGATCCTTAAGAAGAAAATCCAACTAGTTGTACCTCTTGCTTATTATTCCTACAACTATTTACAGCTGTAGAGCCTGACAATTAGGATAGCAAGCAGGAAGTGTGCATTTTCCATTACTGATTTAACACGGAAAATTTCATTTGTGTAGCACCATTTTTGTGTTTCTCAGGTTTCCAAGAATCTTCTCTTTGAGTTATCAAGTCTTTAGATGTTATAGCTTGGAGAACATTAGGGAGAGTGCTGAGAACACCCTTTAAAAGTTAGTTGAAAATAGGATTACAGGCTGAACAACAAAAAATAATTTCAAATTCACTGATAGATGAAGTTTGGGATTATTTTTTTAATGAAGAAAGTGTCTCTGATGCCTTTATATAGCTGCTGAGAAAGTACAAGTTAAGCTCAAGTGACAAGAAGTATTTTTCAGTCTTTTCAACATTAGTCTTGTTGCAGTAATGCTTGAGTTAGACAGGGAGGAGTGATTCCACAAGTCCCTCTGCAGTCCCAGGACAGGATGAATCTCAAAAAGTCATCCTATCTTGTGTTCAGGATGGCAGTGAAAGACCAAATGACCCAATTCCAATTAATTATCATGGATTTCATTGTGTTGCACTGTCCTCCTGTTATGTTGATGGTTGTGTTGAGCAGTTACTGTTAATGAAGTTCTTGTCTTTGTGTCATCCCATTGTATTGGTGTCTTAGTTTGAAAAGACNGGTGGGGTTTTCTGTATTTAGAATATATTGGGAAGGAAGTTTGTGTCCAGCAAATTAAGGAGGAAAAATAGTTAGAGAAAGGGAGGAAAGGAAGAGGTCCTTCAGTAAATAGAAGCAAAACCACACATGTGTTTGAAAGAGCTATAAGTCATTAGTGGGCTCATGTTTTTGTTCCTCTAGGTTTGCAAAGGACGTGACATCAATCTCCTGGCAGGTGGATGTGTGTTTTCTGGAAGAAATTGCTACCCAGGGTTGGTAACTATATTTAATTGATTGATTTCTGCAAATAATTTCAATGCTGAGGGTTGTACTGCAGTTTGGAATAGGTCAGGCCATTGTATGTGATTGGAACACCACTCCTTACAATTCCTCTCCTTCTGAATTTCCTCTCCTAAAAGGAGTGGAAGAGGCTTTAGGAAACTAATAGCAAAAACTATTCTTTTGTAAGATTAAAAGCAAAGAGCAAGAGTTGAGACCAGAGGGACACTTAGGATGGGTAATACAATTTATAACTTGTTCACTCTGCTTTGCTTCTTGCTAATTTGGTTTAAGATGTTTCCTGATCCTGTCATGGAGATTTACCATGCAGTTCCCCTTTCAGACAAAAAGGAATTTTCCACTGCTGCTGGAGCAGTGGGAGAGCAGATGGCTGAGCTCTGGGAAAGGCAGTGGCTCCTTGGTGCAGCAAGGGAGAAGGCAGCGTGAGACAGTGTCCCCAGAGGCAGAATCCCCTGGGGGTGACAGCGCTGGAGTGCTGCTTCACTAATGCTTAACAAATAGCTTCAATCACATTAGGAATGCCACTAAAATGAGGGTAAGTATAGTCACTGAGTGGTAATCCTGTAAAATATCTTATTCTGGGGCTCAGTACACAATCTTAGAAATGAAGTGCACTTCTGAAAGTACCTCCTGGTCTTCTGCATTGATAGAAAGCCCTTCATTAAGTTTTCCCTCAAATAATGCATAAAAGAGCTACATGAGGATACTATAATTTCACTCTAACACTCAGGTTCCCTTGATTATCCCGGGTCTTGCAGTACAGAATGGCAATGGCAGTGGATAATGTTTTAAGAAGTGTTTTAGAGCTGACAAGACATACAGAGATTTATTATAGGACAGATTTTTTTCTCTCTTGGCATCAGTGTGTGTCCCTGACAAAAGTGATGGGATTTCTTGGCTGTGCTGTGTCCTTCTGTTTCCTCCTCACTTTATACTCTCTCCCTTCCAGGGCTAGCCAGATGTGTCAGTTCAGATGCCAAATTAAAAAGTAGGCACAAGAGGAAAGTAAAAATGGAAAAATGGCTTGAGTTTGATAGACAAAAATAACTTCTCAACAATTTTTTTTTAATTGGAAAATCTGGTTATATTGAAATTACTTTTTACATTAAATTATAGATTTCCAATTCCATGATCAGCAGAGTTCTTCTCAGAAGGTATGAGAGCTATCACTTCTACAAATTGAATTTATCAGATAGTTCTTTCAAAAGCCAGCATTGAAAGTGTTTCCCTGGATGTGAATTGCACTTTCTGGGTGTAAGTGTGGTGCAGAAGAACCTGGTAATCCCTTCTTTCCCCTAATGGAACTGCAGCTTTTTTTTTTCCCCCCTTCATTTTTTCTTCCAATACAGCAGCACAGGATAGAACTGAAAATTCTGGCCTTTAGGGCTCTGCTGAAGGCCCTAGCTATGCAGTTCAGTATTCCTGCTTCATACTGTATAACGAACTGTACTTCTGAGAGAAAAAATACACATTTCAAACATAATAATTCATAGAATTTTTTAATGTTTCTTTTATTATAAATTAAACCATTCTCTTCATATTTGCAATTTTGATCTGAGTACAGGAATAATAACTTCAAGAAGAGCAACCAAAAAAGTCTCTTTAATCCATACAAAAGGAAATACAAAGTTAAGATGATGAAATAAAAGCTTTCTTGGCCAATCTCACACCAAAACAAATTCTAGAGCTGAAAGAAGATGAATGAATTATGACTTACATTACAATTTCCTGTCAGGCTTTGCCCACATGGTTAAAACCAAAGCAGTCTCCTCAAGAAATGTCTTTTTCCAAGAAATAGCAAGGATTCATGTGGTGAAAAGGGCAGTTGACCACTGAAGTAAGAGATTTCTGTTGGTGTTAGAAATAACAGGTTTTTGGCTTCTTATAGCAAACTTATGCTTTTTTGTGTTAGTTAAATGGTCATTTAGCAGCATTTGAAGCATCTATTTGTAGCTCTGCCTGAAGTACCCAATAAAACTCAGCTTTGTTCTGAAAACCATGATTATGTAGAAAAACTGTGCCATCTCCATCAGCTTTCACATAGCCCCTCTGAGATTAAACCACATCCCCAAACCTCTTGTTTGCCTGTGCTTAAGGGATAGAATTTATTTCGTCAGATGAACAATGATCAGTTTAATTTTGTAACTGAATTTCCTCAAATGCATTATTTATGCTCATTACCTCATGAAAATCAGTGGGAGTTCACATACAATAAGCTGAATAGGTGAATATTACAGTGTTTGAAATGCTCTGCAGCACTTAGTTTGGACCTGCACTAAAAGCAAAATAAAGAGCTGATATTTTCCTTTTTATTTGCAGTGCCCAGGGAAGCAGAGAGGAATTACTGGGATTTGTTATTTGCATTCCATAAATCTGAAATAAAAGTCATGTCTTAGTATAAAAGATTTTGGATTATAACACAGTAGTTTAACAATATTGTACATACAACATTTACATGTGTAAATGTTCATTTTTTGGAAAGGCTTTCATCATTTACCCATATAATAAAGCAGAGCATTCAGCTGCATCAAAAGATAAAGCAATATAGATGATGTGAGTGATAATCAAAGATGGGGATCAGCAGTTTATATCTTCAGCAGCAGTCCATGGGGAGGTACAGAAACCATCTGCATCCTAACCATGTAATACAACTCTACACATCAGTTATTTACTGCAAGCTCTTCTTTGATCTTGTGTGTGGTATTACCATTGATCAGAAACCCCAGCTCAGCTCAGTAAGTACTGGATATCTCACTTTCTTCAAAATCAGTCTGGAAACCTTCCCAGAGATGCATCTGCTCCTTTAATTTGCCACAGAGATGAAGAATTTGTGAAGAAAATTAAAGCTGGAATAAACATCAAGCATCCTAGATCTTCATGTTGTTGTGGTAGAAAATGTGGGTAAAGCAAGTGGAAAAAGCTTCAACAGAAATTCTGCTTTTAACCCTAAACTGTAACAGATCCCATGCAAAGGGGATCAGTCCATATGGCAGAAATAATCCCTTGTTTCAATGATTTGTGATAGAAGTGTTCTTCCATGAGTGCTACTGGATTACCAGTTACAATAAATGGGAAAGTATTTACCTATCCAAAGGAAGGTTTCCTAGCTTTACTGTTTTTATAAATTCCTTTCTATTATCCATTGCATATATCCAGAGGCCAATTTTCTGGACTTTCAGAGGCTCTGCTACTTTAACATAGCCAGGGATCCTCAGCAGCAGCCCAAGAGAGTGTAGTACAAAAAAAATTGGATATGGTCCAATACTGAAGGAATATTTTACTTGCCTGTGACTTTCTTAAGATCCTTCCCCACTGTTCCTTTTGTCCCATGATTTTCTGTATTTATTTATTTTTTTTAACTATAACATACCTTTATTTAGGAGTTCTGTTAAGGTTCCTCCAGTGTGACCTCCGTAAGTCAAACTTGCCGTATGTTCTTCTGAGGAAAAGTTAATCATGCAATCATAGAATAGCTTGGGTTGGAAGTGCCCTCACCTACACCAATCCCACAGGTTGCTCAGATCCATGTCTGACCTGATCCTGAATGTTCCCAGGGATGCAGCACCCACCACCTCTCCAGGTGCCACTGTTTTACCACCCTCACTGTGAAAAAATTCTTCCTTCTATTTAATATAAATTAATATAAGTTTAAACCACTACCCCTTCACTTCTTCCCTCCCAAGTTTTGCAGCACAGTGCAAGAGAGACTTAAATGAGCTCTGCTTTTACTCCTGGCTCAGAGCTTGCTTTCCTGCTCCTGCTGCTGCCATCCATCTTATTTTTCTGAAGTGCCTCATGGCACTGCCGGCTGGGGTGAGCTGGTGGCACGGAGCAGGCCTGTGATGGGGACAATAAGTCATAATCAGCTAACTTGAATATTAAATCTGGCTGTGGTCTGGACTGAAAACTTTCCATAAGAAGCAGAAGGAATGATCCAGTGGGAGCCTGCAGAGTTTTTCAGGCTTTCTGCCAAGGTGCCATTTGAACCTGTGCTGCTCTCCTCCTCTGGAGTGACTTGCTCCAGGCTGTGCAGAGAGTTTGCAATCAAATTGAGGTCAGCAATTTCTATGCCTTGAGGTCTTGTTGCTTCACTCTGACAAGGTCTTTTCTCACTGGCACACAGGAGACCACTTTGGCTGAGATTCTGTCTGCCCCACTGAGGAGATGTTCTGTTTTCCTCTTCTTACCTTTCAGATTCTCTGTCTCAAAGTCCTCAACACATTTCTTGTTTCCATTCCCTAGGATGGCCTTGCTGCTGCTCACCTGTAAATCATCAGCCTCCAGAAATCATTTTCTCTGGTTCTCCTTTCAGCTTATCAGGTGCAACGTACTTGCTTTGGGTACATGAAATATAGACTTCAGATAACATTTTGGGTTGTTTGGGGCTTTTTGGGGACAGGGTTTTTTTTTGGTGGTTAATGGCATGGAACCAGGATTACTGCAAATAAATCCTGCAACCTTGTTGCTTATTACTTGCCTATAGCTGCAGGCCACAGAGTAGCCTGCAGAGTAGAGACTGAATGTTTTTTCACTTCTTTTTTCTGTGACATCACATATAAGATATTTGCAAAGGATCAGGGTAAGAGTTAAGATGCTTTATTGAATTTAAAAGGGAGAAAAAAAGGTTGCTTATATAAGTTATTTCCTTTTGTTTTCCTTCCAACCCAAGAAGAGGAGCCTTAAAATCAGTTTACTCAAAATGATTGTGATGCTGAGCTGTAAGTCCATAGACTGGTCTGGAGTGACTGTCCTGGGAAAGGGACAGTTTGTAAATGCAGCTGCTGTTGTCTAATTTAATGAAATCTTGAAGGAAAATTAGTGAAAACCTGCCTTTTTTTTAATGCTAACCATATTTTCTCATAGTATTATGCAGTTGTTTGAAATAGGAAGATTGAAAACCTTTTTCATTACTCAGACTCTGTGTGGTGAAAGGAAACAACATTGCAAGTCAAGTGAGTGACATGACTAACTACAAACCTATAATAAAACCCAAGCAAATTGGGGTAGTCTATGTTTTTTCCACCTCAGTGACCCCAAGAACCAGTTCAGGTTGGACCTTTTTAGTGCTTTTTGACAGAAGAGATCCATTATAGCTGAAGTTCCTGAGAAAATTTTAGAGCTACATATAGATCAATCAGTAAAAAAACCAAAAACATTTCTCTGTAACAGATTTTGGGAATGGACTAAATATTTCTTGGTAGTCAACTATACTTGGGGCACTAGTACTCCACATATACCAGAGTCTGATTCTGCAATTTTAGGAATTTATCTAAAAATGATATCTTTTCTGCTATTTATCCTTGTGCAAGTGCTTTTTTCTGGGAGCAGTTCTTGCAGCTGTACCCACAGCTGGAGCTGTGAATGAAAAGCAGATCAAACACGTCCTCTTTCTTGTCTCTGCAACAGAGGGAGGATGCACAGAAATGCTTTTATCCAAATTGTCGTGTTCAGAGAACTTTCTTTTTATTATTTTCTTGACTCAAAGTGTTACTTCCATTTTCACTTTTCTGCTTGACTGAGAAGATGGCTGGTGTGAAGGTGAACAATGGTGGAACAAGGACTGACATCCTGGAAAAAGAGCAGCTTCTGTGCCCATGCTACTGAAGAGAAAACTTCCAAACACAATATTATTATAGGGAAGCAGACATATGAATAGCAGAAAATGTTTACATTGGTCTCTTAAATCTTGGGTCTTGCCAATGGTTTGATAATGTTATGCTAGTGAGTAAATGCTTTATTTAATAGGAATTTTTTTACTAGAATTTACTATTAAGTCTGGTTAATTTATTATTTAGTCTTAAATATTTATGATTTAAGACTAAACAATAAATTTAAGACTTAATGTATTATTAAGTCTTAAATATTTCCTATATTTAAGTCTGGTTCTTGTGGGGTGCAGTGTAAATTTCACAGAAAGTAAATAAGAAAAGAATAAAGGCTGACTCTAAACAAAACTTTCTTGCTGTAGGACATGTTTGAAGTCAGAGTACTACAAATGTATTACTGACAATGAAGTTTATTGGAAAAAAATGCATCTGAAAACGATGGGTAGAGAAAAATCATGAATATTTTTCTTTTATATAACAACTGTAAATCTAAAACCACCCAGCAAACCTTCCTGTGCTTATTCTGGTTTTACATATGCACAGGGGACACCATGTTCTTGCACTGAAAGACAGAACAAAGAAGCAGATTATTTTTCTAGAGAAACACACTCCCTACAGATGGGCAGGGAAGATGTGTCCTTACCTCATTTACAGCCTGGCCTGGCTTCCTTAGTCAGGACTCTCTGTTGTTTAATTCATCATTTCCTTGGTGCAATCCTGGTTCTCCTCTATAATTATTATGATGTTTTCTCCAGGTTGTGGTTGGCTCCTGATTTCTGTCTAATATCCTGTGATATCTGGAAAGTACAGAAGCTCTTCAGACTCCATCTCTTTCCCTTTTAAAGGTTTTAAAGGTCTGAGTTTCATTTTATGCCTGTGGATTGTTACACAGGAAAAAAACATTGGAGGATCCTTAAAATAACATTAATCTTACTCACTGTCTTTCACTTCAGAACTCCACTTTTCAAGACATCCTTTCTCTTTTCTCCTTCCCTGTCCTCATCTGTCTTATTTAAATCCAAATGTCCACTTCTCACTGGTTCCTAAATTTCACTTTTTCTTTAATGCTGTCATCTAAGAATGGATAAAGCAGAAGGATAATGAGTCTCTGTCACAGAAATGAAAGTCATAAGGAAGAGCCAGGTTGATGCTAACTTGCTTTCTAGAGCCTGTGGGAATACCTAAATGCATGGTCTTGGCTCAGTCCAAGCATTCAAAGCCTGCCTTGTACCAGCCTGATAAAAGCCAGTCAGAGTCTGTGGGTTTTGTGCCCCGTGTGGGCGTGGGGCTCTGTGGCCTCTGGGATGGAGATTGTTCAGGTTAAGGGCTCTCAGTCTCTTCTCTTAGCAAGGGAAGGGCTTTGCCTTTGGAGACCTTCCCCACCATCACTGCTGCACTCACCCCTTCCTAGAAAANAGTATCTTCTCATTGAAATCTAAAATGTGTCATGAGGCGGTAAGAAAAATATATTTCTATTCTTTTGTTTCCTTACTTTCCTTTAGTTTCTTTAGTTTCTCCCTCATACCTCATTAGGCTCAAAAGCTCTACCATGAAAGATTATTTACATCTATGCTCCTGCTATTTCAAAAATAATGTATGGGGAGACCAAGTTGGAAAAATATTACACAAAGAAAGCATGATAGCCTTAATTAAACAAATTAGTGTTTGTCTAGTCAGTGTGATTAACTTCCA
>VZTT01049145.1:0-18157 GCA_013400855.1 Buphagus erythrorhynchus
TGCTGAAGTGTGTCCAGGGAAGGCAATGGATCTCAGGCAGGGTCTGGGAAGAGAGGGAGGAGGAAGTGGGGAAGGGAGGTCTCAGCCTGGAGAAAAGGAGGCTGAAGGAGATCTTACGCTCCCTGAAGGGAGGCTATAGGCTCTTCTCCCAAGTGACAAGTGACAGAAGAAGAGGAAATGGCCTCAAGTTGTGCCAAGGCTTGTTTAGATCGGATGTTAAAGTTTCTTCATGGAAAGAGTTTTGGCAGGCATTGGAACAGACTCCCCGGGGCGGTCGTGGAGTCGCCATTGCTGGAGGTAGAAGCCATGTATATGTGGCGCTTGGGGACATGATTTAGTGGTGGGCTGGATTAGTGGTTGGACTCAGTGATCTTGCAGGTCTTTTCCAACCTAAACGATTCTGATTCTAGTACACAAATAAGTTAGAATCCTGTGTGTAAGGCTGTTCACGGCAGCAAAATATGTGATGAGGGACATACGAGAGGAGATTGGACCTGGAAGAAGTCACCTTCCCTGGGGTCAGCACCCTGAGAGCTGCCGGGATGGTGCTGAAATGAGAACAACACGCAGAACGTTGCACCCTGTTCCAGTTACCTTCAGCACTCACATTCGGTTTGAGGGACTCCTCTTAAAAGAAGCTGCAGGGCTAAGAAACGGGCTAAGGCTGCATTCCCATTATTCAGAGCTCTGGGGAGATAAAACTGCGGAAAGCGCTAAGGGTGTGCAGCAGCACACGGCGCCCGAGGAGCCACAGCGCGGGGGGACAGCGGGCCTGGATGGAGCCGGTGCTCGAACCGCTGACGGTGCAGGTGCAGCCGCCGGGCCCGGAGGAGAGAACGGGAGGAGGGAGCAGAGGAGGGACAGGAGGAGGGACCGGGAAGAGGGACAGGAGGAGGGACGCAGAGGAGGGACCGGCAGGAGGGGCCGGCAGGAGGCACCGGAGGAGGGACCGGAGGAGGGACCGGCAGGGGGACCGGAGGAGGGACGGCAGGAGGGACCGGAGGAGGGACCGGCAGAGGGCCCGGAGGAGGGGCCGGAGGAGGGACCGGCAGAGGGACCGGAGGAGGGACCGGAGGAGGGACGCGGAGGAGGGACCCGGAGGAGGGACGGCAGAGGGACCGGAGGAGGGACCGGAGGAGGGACCGGTAGAGGGACCGGTAGAGGGACCGGCAGAGGGACCCGCAGCCCCGGCCGGCGCCGCCCCGGAAGCAGCGGGGAAGGCGGAGGGGCAGCCATGGGCCGGGCAGTCACCGTGGCCACCTGCGCCCTCAACCAGTGGGCACTGGACTTTGAGGGCAACCTGGAGAGGATTTTCAGAAGTGAGTGCCGAGATGGCTGGCTGCCCCCGGCCATCAGGAAGCCTCTCCCGGTCCCTCCTTCCTTCCCTCCTCCCGCGGGCAGGGCAGCGCAGCCCGTGCCTGTTTCACGCACTGCGCTCCCGACACTCTCGCAGGTATCGACATCGCCAAGAGCAAGGGAGCCCGGTACCGCCTTGGGCCAGAGCTCGAAATCTGGTAAGGGCGCTTTGCTGGCGCTGGGTTTGGTGCGATTCCAGTGACCTGTGGAAGAACAGTCGGGAAGAGCATCAGCCCCGTGGTGCTGCAGTGCCCGAAGCCCTTGTCGGCGCAAAGAGAAGCGCTGTGGTTGTGAGCACAGGATTGGGTCTCTTGTCTTGGAAACCTGACTGGTAGCGGTAATTTTTGACCTGTTTGAGTGAGTTTTCCTTCAGGGAAACTGTAGGGCTTTGATTTCTGCTCGGGCCCAGGCTGCTCTCCTTGGAAGGAGTATCATAGGGTGATACAAAACGCCGCAGTTTTAAATGCTCTAAGTAGGGATGGTGTTGACAGCACCGCTTCTTAATTTTCTGTATAGATTATGTGTGGGTGAAATGACCCCTGTATGAAGTAGTTTTGCTTCTTTGGCTCTGGTTTTGATCTGGCTGAATTTTTTATTTTCTCCTTGTTTCTATACGCAGTGGTTACGGCTGCTCGGATCACTATTATGAATCAGACACACTCTTGCATTCGTTTCAAGTTCTGGAAAAGCTCTTGGAGTCTCCAGTTACTCAAGATATTATATGTGACGTGGGGATGTAAGTTTGGGGTTTTTTTTTTTTCTGTACCTGTGAAAAAGAGGTAAGTCCTTAAGGAATGCTGCTTGTGCCATGCTCTGGGTAGCGAGGGTTCTGCACCAAACTTTCAAACATATCCTAGGAACTGCACTATTTTTTGCCTTTTAATTACCATGACCAGGACTGCAATGTGCAGAACACTTTCTGGAAGATAATCCTTCCAAAGTGTGCTGGTGACTGAGCCCTTCAAGAGAGAAATAAGATAATTACAGTTATATATTGGAAACCTTAATGTCTGGTCCTTATTATCACGGGTCAGACTTTGTGTGAGGTGTAACTCGAAGGGATTTATAAATTTACTGTCTTGTTGGAATGTGGGGACTGCTTTCACTGACAAACATCTTAAAGCAACATAAGTGTATGTGAGAATCACTGAAGCCATTGTAAACCTTGTGCTGACACAGAAGGGTGATAAATTATATCTGTAAAATTAATGTGTTAGTATTGATATAAATGTGTAAAGCTAGTTTGTTTTTGAACTGGATTGGCAGTAACACAGGAGATCACGTTTGATTAAATAACCTGGACCAGCCATGGGGAATCTTCTGGTCTGCTGATGTTCCTGAGGCTCAGGTAGTAGTTGATATGTCTGAGATTGACAGCACAGTCAGTAACTCCAGTTTTTTTCGAACACCTACTTTAACTAAAAAATTAGAAGCTAAAACTTGATATATTGTTTTGCTTGATTCCCTCTAGTGAGGTCTTATGTACAGTTTTTATGCAGTAAAGTAGATTCTGTAGCTTTTTATATTTTCATTTAGTGAGTGTAGTCACTGCTAATTTTGCTTCTTATTTTCACAGGCCTGTTCTGCACAGAAATGTTCGCTACAATTGTCGAGTGATCTTTTTAAATAAGTAAGTAGTTCTTGCTGTGTTTTGTGAGGTAACACATTATCTTTTTAGACATCCGTTTGTCCTACAAGCAAGATTCTTCAGTGCTACATAGAGTGATGGATTTATCTTCCTATTTCCTAAATTTTGAGAGAGACAGCTAAGGTTTTTATGATCTATTTTTTTCTTTTCTGATTTGTGGAAACTAAATTCTCACTGCTTTCTGAAAGAGTTCAGAAAAACCCCTTGAGTCTGCAAACGGAAACTTTAAAAATGTTACATTATAAAAGAAAAAAAGGAGTTGATATTAATCAATGTTTGTATATAGCCTTGTTTGGCTCTACATCATGTGTTAACTCAGCTTTTCTGTTTTGTATTATGGTTTAAGGAAGATTCTTCTGATCAGACCAAAAATATCACTGGCAAATGCAGGAAACTACAGGGAACTTAGATGGTTCACCCCATGGAGCAAAGCAAGGTATGCAGGAAACCGTTAGAATTGTGTTAAAAAACACATCTTGCTGTTTGCAGCCACAGCAAAAGGGTTGAAATATCTACAGGAAATCCTCATTAGCTGCTACAGGGAGAGCAGCAAGACAGGGTCAGCCAAGCTGCATGGTTGCATCTTGGTTAGGAAGCTTATTGAGCAGTCAAACTCTGAGTTGCTGAGCTGGAAGAAAAAGTGGAACTGCTTGATCCTACAGCCAGTGTAAAGTGTCATTTTCCTGGTGTGTGCTTTCTAAGAACACCCAGCTCAGGACTGGGAGGGGCTGTGTTTATCTGCTGGATTGCTGCATCCCAGTGCTGAACTGGCAAACACTGAAATGGATGAGCTCTGTCAGAACTTCAACAACTGCAGAGAATAAATAAAAGCTGCCTGCCTTATGATGCTGCAGAACACGCCTGGCACCCATCTCTGATGCTGTGTACTCATCTTGTAATCAGGGAAAGTTCCCAACTTGAGGGTCTCAGTAAAGCACTTCTGGTCCCTCAGAGTAAAGCACTCTGAGCCCCAGTCGGTTCTGTGTTGCTCGTGTAGTGACCCTGCAAAAAGAGAAACTTCCACCTGGCGTTTGTCCTGCATGGTGTGTCCTTTGTTAGGTCTGCATTCTAGCCAGGATGAGGCATGGCTTACCATGCCTGTCTGAAGCACAGATGTTGCTGTCTTAAAATGTTAGCATTTCTGATTAATTCCACAGAGAATATGAAGGTATTTTTTCATTTTTTAAACACATACAGCCCTGTACAACTTCAATATGGTTTCTTTAACCAACGTTAGAAGGTGAGATGAGAACCAGTTTTTATGCTGTGATTTATGTAATGATGTATTCACAATCTATACACTTGATTTAGGCATGTGGAAGAATATTTTCTACCCAGGATAATTCAGGAAGTGACTGGACAGGTAAGCTTTTTTTTTCCTTTAACTTTAGCATCTTCCAGATTCAGTAATTAAAAACTGTAGTCCCAAAAATTCTGCAGCCAGTCATGTTGTAGATTCGTATGTTTCAGTGGTGGTTCTGAGTTACATTAAATGACAGCATAATTTGACATTATTTATGTTAGTATGTGGCAGCAAAGCAAGTAAATTTTAAATCTGCCTCAGTTATTTGTACATAGAGAACATTGCCATATATTGCACAATTTTGGTACTGAGTTTATCTGTGCTTGAGACTAGAATTGACTATGTGTTTTTAGGTTAAAAAAATTAAACATAATTTAAACCTTCTTAGTTCAGAAGTATCTAAAATTTATGTTAGTTCCCACTAAAGCATGAGTGTGATTCCTAGCAACAGAGTCTATGTTGTGTAGATTGTTTAATTTCTGTCCTTAAGCAAAGCACTGGATCTGAATACTACTGAAATTAAAACACAAAATTTCAATCAGTCCAGAAATTTGCATTTCAGAATTTTATTTTATTTTTACTCAGACTTGGAATGAAATGAAAGAAGGTATAATGTGATTGATATTGTGTCACTGACTTCACATAAGTGAACATTCAATTTTTATATTTTCTTAAGATTCGTAGTTAAGTTTTTGAATTGAATAGCTTCTTCTACTGCATGTGTGTAAGAAAGTTCTTGTTTTTCCTCAGGAAACTGTTCCTTTTGGGGATGCAGTGCTAGCAACCAAAGATACCTGCCTAGGGGCAGAAATATGTGAAGAACTCTGGGCACCAAACAGGTAAAGGAGAAGAGAAAATAAAAAGTAAGCTAAAACATACACTGGAGCTGCCTGAAATAAATATTTGAAAAGATCTGCTTATTATTCTTCTATGTAATTTATCTTTCAGAAAGTGCTAGGAAGATAAAATATAATTAGGAGCAATAAATACATCATTCCCATGAGGGAAGGACCTCATTAGGCTAGGTGCAGGATGGCAAAGAAATGTTGTTAAACTAAATCAAAGAAATGTTGGTTGTTAAACTAAATCAACTTGAAACAAGAAGGTAGGGGAGAAATACCAAAAAGAAGCAGAATTAAGAGAGTCACCTAAGGAAATAAGTGACAGGTAGCTCTAGTGCTCATGTTACTGATATTTTTTCAAATCTCTCAGTTACATTAATTTCCTTGTAACTGCAGAAGGTGTGGTGTGCTGAAGATGTGATTTTTTTTTTTTTTTACTATTTCTTCCTTGTGACATTGGAAAAAGAAAAAAAAGGCAGTAAAATTCTTCTCCTCGTAGTTCTCTTTTTGGATTTACTAAGAGACAAGGAAAATGGGACTACTGACTTTGCAGTGTATATCCATGTTTCCCTTTCAGACCAAGATTATATTATTCTCTCTTTCCTTGAGACCTGGCCTTCTAGAGAGAGAAGGCATTTCATTTAGAACAGAATGAGCAAAAGCCCTCCTGACCTCTGCAGCCACTGCTGGTCTGACAGAAGAATTGGGCAATGCAAGAAAACAGATATTTTTGAAAGCCCTATCCTTGTTTGAGCTAAGGCATGCAGAAAACCAACAGTGACATAGATGTTTCTGTTTGACAGTGAGTTTTAATTATATTTGCAGTTTTCACAGCATAGTAGTGATTTTTTTTTTTTTGTGGCTTTTGCTTTGACAGTCCTCACATTGAGATGGGACTTGATGGTGTGGAAATTTTCACCAACTCTTCAGGGAGTCACCACGTGCTGCGGAAGGCTCATGCCCGGGTGGATCTGGTGAATTCTGCCACAGCAAAGGTGTGCACTTTTCTACTTGGAGAGTTCTGTTTCTTTTAAAAATGAGAAGACATTAAGTATTTGGTCTGTAATCCTATCTAACAGTGATGGGGACAAAAATAAAGCAATGAGTGTACATTACACTGTGAAAAAGCTGCTTTGTCATTGTAATTTAACATGCTTTGCTTACATTTAACAGTATCTGCTCTCTCCTCTGTTATCCAAACACAGCTTCTGTCATCACCTTCCTGCTTTTCCCAATCTCAATTTGAACTCATAATTTCAATTTAGAAGTGAAGCTCTCTCTGTTTGGATTGAGGGAATGACTCTTGCTACTAGTAGAGATTCCTGTCANTTTGAACTCATAATTTCAATTTAGAAGTGAAGCTCTCTCTGTTTGGATTGAGGGAATGACTTGCTACTAGTAGAGATTCCTGTCAAGAGAGAATCCCAGCCATAAATCATTCACAATGTAAAGGGAGAGCAAGTTTGTAAGAAGGGCGGGAACAGAGAAATAACATTTTGATTTTTAACATCCTGTCAGGTGCTATATTCTGAACAGCCTTTTTTTTTTTCCCCCCTTCCCTGCATGTTTGTTTCCCTGCAGAATGGTGGAATATATATTTTAGCAAACCAGAAAGGCTGTGATGGTGATCGTCTGTATTACGATGGCTGTGCCATGATTTCCATGAATGGAGAAACAGTTGCACAAGGATCCCAGTTTTCACTCGATGATGTGGTAATGTATTCACCTCATAGCTGCTAGGACATTTATGCTCAACACTTCCCAGACATTTGAGACTCTAGGTCCACATCTCTAGACTAGAAAGGGTGTATTTTAATTATGCTATTCAACTAGATCCAAGTGTTTTCCTACAGAAAACAGATTACCTACAGTAGCTCTTGTGCTTTTGTGAGGAATGAAGAACTATCACAGTGAAAGAACTTAATGAAAACATTTTTGTGTGCAATCACCAGGAGGAGGAGAGACCCTGTTAAGTGAGATTCCCTTATCTAAAGGAAGAAAGGGCAAAGACTGCAATGTTCTAATTATGACCCAGTTTTGTAGACACAAGGTTTCACTTTGATTTCAGAAAAAAGTAGATTTGTCATCTAGGTTTCCTCACAGTATGTGCCAGATCCATCTCTTTCCCCAGTAATGTTTCTTGTCTTTTCCTTTGCCACAGCTGATGCTGAATCTTTTGCCAAGCATTGTTTATCTGCTTGTGTAGAGTGATCTAATGTTGAAAAGCCTTTTTATAGGAGGTGCTGGTTGCCACTCTGGACCTGGAGGATGTTCGAAGTTACAGAGCAGAGATTTCATCTCGTAACTTGGCAGTAAGGACTCTTTGTGTTTGCAAACTGTGCCAAGTTTGAAAAGTTATTGAATGTAAAAAGTATTTGCATGTCCTGATTTTCACTGTATCTTACAGAGCTGATGTTTTATAGGTATATGCTACGTTAAAATTGATGTCTTCTGAATTCTTCTGTACTATTGCTTAGGCAAGTAAAGTGAATCCTTATCCCAGGGTAAAAGTGGACTTTGCTCTGTCATGTCCTGATGATGTAGCTGTTCCTACTTGTATGCCAATCCAGTGGAGACACCACAGTCCTGAGGAGGAAATCAGGTAACAAACACTGAATCTGTTGCTTGAAAATTATTTTGATTTAGAAAAAACCCAACCAAAACTCAAAGAAAGAGATAAACATAAGATGTTGTTTAGATTTAAGTGAAGGAAGTCTCTCATTGGAAGGCCACAGTAAATATGTTGACTTGCTTAGGTGTTATTCCCTAACCTTCTTAGAACTATGATGTTCTGTAATTTCAGCCTTGGACCTGCATGTTGGCTCTGGGACTATTTAAGGCGCAGCAAACAGGTAAGAACAGCTCAGTTTGATTTTCCCTTGGCATACACAGCTTCTTTTGTGCCACAGGCACAATCCAAATTCTTATCCTGTGCTGCTGGTACAAACTGATGTTAGTTCAAGGTATAAAGTGAGTTTTGAGGTAGCTTGTTCAGACTTAAGAATTGTATTCCAAGTGTGACTTGAATATGCTCTGTGCACCTTTCCCTTAGGAATTGTGTTTTATTGAGTGCAGCAGAGTGACATGAAGTAGTCATTCAGTGTAATAGTAAAGTATATATGAAAAAGGTAATCTTTTTTTATTAGCTTTTCTGTCTTACTAGAGGGTAAAGACAACTGGAGTTTTTTCTAGCCAGAGAGTTTTACACTGACTATTCACTGACTTTGATTATCCAGTTGATGAGAGTTTCAGAGAGTTTGCTCTGTGTTGTTTGTTCTGTTTTTCCCCAGTAGAATATAAACAGCCTTGAACAATGCACCTGTCATTCTTCAATAGGAATGTGTTTCTGAGTGGTACAATACGTATTTTTTTTCTAATTTTGCTACATGGAATTTCTTCCTTGCTCTGTTTTCAAGGCAGGATTCCTCCTACCTCTGAGTGGTGGAATTGACAGCTCTGCTACAGCTTGCATAGTGTATTCCATGTGTCACCAGGTTTGCCTGGCAGTCAAGAATGGCAGTAAGTAGATCTGTGTGTCTGGCCAGCTGTGTTTACTAATGGCTATGGACAAGTTAATATTAGCTAGGTGCAGTAGCTGCAAGAGCTTATTAATGGCAGACCCTTTTCCTGTTGTTCTGATGGAGTCCTTTGTATCTCTTCAGAAATTCCAGCAAAAATGTGTGTCCAGATTCAGATTCTCTGAATTGGCATAATAGTTTTCATTTTGGGTTTAAGAATTGGATGTGGAACTCAAACTAGTTTCTGTCTAGACTATTATTCAAATGTTGGATGATGTAGTCTTCAGGTTATTCTGAAAATTTTCTCCCACTATTAAAACCAGCACTACAAAGCATGGTTAGGAATGGTTTAAGTTCTTAAACTGGCTTTATAGCAGACTTTGTGCTTTTAGCTAAATCTTTGTACATACTGGATCATGTTTTCTATGAAAATTCTTCAGTAGATCAAAAAGATTTAATATTTCTGTGCTCAAAATCAGGAGGAAAATCAGCAATTCTTTTATTTGATAGATGAAAATTTTTTGGGGGAGTTACGTGTAGTCATCTTATTTGTCATGGGCACTGTAAAGCTTAACTGGAATACAAGGGATGTACAAGATATTTGCATATCCTGCAAATGGAGGAGCACAATAATTTCCACTCTTGTTCTGTTTCTTTTGCTCTGTCCTCAGATGGAGATGTCCTGGCTGATGCACGCAGGATTGTGAATGATGAGACCTACATCCCTGAGGATCCTCGGGAATTCTGCAAGCGTGTCTTCACCACGTGCTACATGGCTAGTGAGAACTCCTCCCAGGATACCTGCAACAGGGCTAAGCTGCTGGCTGAGCAAATAGGCAGGTACAAGCTCAGAAGTGCTGGGAAAAAACATCATGTTCTGGCAAAGACTGACATCTAAAACATTCAAGCTTGAAAATGGGAAAAAATAAGAGAGGAATAGGAGGTGGGTTAAGTAGCATTAAGTAGGAATGCTACAGATATTATTACTTAAGTGTTAAAGTGAGGTAGCTTAGAAGCATTTGGCAAAGGACATGGAATTTTGGAAACAGACTCTGAAAAGTGCTATTATTTCCTAAGTTTCTTCATACAAGATCTGAGATTTTAGCAGCTTTAAAACCTCATTTGGTGGGTAGATTTTTGTTTGTTTCTTTCCCTATTTTATATAGTCAGATTGTGCTGGTTGAGTCACTTGTGCTTAAATTCTTCTCAGCTACCACATCAACCTGAACATTGATGCGGCTGTGAAAGCTGTTGTGGGGATCTTCAGTGTGGTGACAGGTCGAACTCCCCGGTTTTCTGTCTGTGGAGGGAGCAGCAGAGAGAGCCTGGCACTCCAGAATGTGCAGGTGTGTGTCCTGCAGGCTGGATCAAGTCACACTCTTTTGGTTCTGTGGTTTTTTGTGGGTTTGATATTTTTGGTTTTCTAACCTAACAAGCAACTCTGCTTTAGTTCCAAATATTGGTTATCCTATTTGATAGTTTTTGTTAATTTGAGGACTTGATCTTTCTCTCTCTGTTACTGGAGAAATCCAGCTGTTTGCTCTGGAAGCAAACATTGAATCCTTTATCAGCTTTTTGGCAACTGGAGAGGCTTAAGTCACAGAGGAGTGTGGGTATTTGCTTAACATCACCCAAAATCCGGCTGGAGCTGGAGGCTGGATCCCAGGTTGGTTTGGCATTACTGCCATCCCTAGAAAAAGCTGAGTTTCAGAATGGGGACAAAAGCAAAGTGAACTTTTTACAGATATTTTCTATTAGACTAGAGGGATTTACTCTTTAAAAGGGGATGGTTTATCTGCATACTTCATCCATCATGGATCCTTGTTAATGCTATTAGAGGTAGTAAATGGCAACTGCTCCCCAGTTTGCAGTTGGCCAGGAGAAACTTCCTCAGTCTGTGGCAGTATCAGATACTGATCCTGGACTTCCTGAGTGTGTTCAGCAATTTCTCCATAAGACCATCCTTCTTGCAGTCATGCTTACCCTGCCCGCATTTCTTCATGAGTTTGTTTAGACAACTGAGTAATAAAAGTGGCTGGGGACAAATCACTCTGCTATGTAAATTTTGCTTTCCTTTTCATTTTGCTTTGCAGGCTAGAATAAGAATGGTCCTTGCCTACCTGTTTGCTCAGCTGACACTGTGGGCTCGTGGGATGCCAGGGGGACTGCTGGTGCTGGGATCAGCCAATGTGGATGAAAGGTTGGTGGAAATTAGGAATCCAAACCCAGGTGGAACAGGTCACTGTCATTTCTGTGCAACTCTACCAAATCCCACTGTTGATCATTACTCAGAAGAGGTAGCAACCTAAGAATACACTGGTAACAGTGAAATTAATGAAAATAATTAGCCTGAATGGGAAATTGTGTATTTTGCAGAGGTTTAGCCAAAGTATTGCTATAGCTTTCCCATAAAATGCTGTTTTCAGTAGAGCTTTTTTGTGCATTCACTAGGCCAACTTCCCAATTTGTTGAATTTTCAATTACTGTATTAGGTATTAAGATGTGAACTTTGATCTGAAACAGCTGACTTTAAAATCTGGAGTACTGTTATTAGAGCTGAGTATTCAACAATTAAAGCAATCCCTGTAAGGCTGGTGACCTCTAAAGCCGTGAGAGTACTGTGTGCTGGTTGTGTGGGTGTTTGGAGTATTTTAATGGTTTTGCACATATTATCTCAGTATGGATGGTTTTGGAGTGCTTTATGATTGCTTAAATATCGTCTTCTGGAAATTTCAGGGCTCTAGGATAGCCCTGTTGCAGTTAAACATGTTTGCCCTTAAAGTATAAATATGTTACTAATCTGCAGTCTGTTTCTCCCTTTCTTCATGCTACATATAAATTCTCTATATTGTCAAGGGTTATATATTATGGTGCAGTTACATTATTATTAACTGTTGCTGTATAAAATTGCCTGTTTTGCTCAGTCTCCGTGGTTACTTGACCAAGTATGACTGCTCCAGTGCTGATATCAACCCCATTGGTGGCATCAGCAAGACTGATTTGAAGAACTTCATTCAGTACTGCCTTGAAAACTTCCAGCTCACAGCCCTCAGGAGGTGAGCAGTGATTCAATGACTGTGTTTGTTAATTCCACTGGAGGAACTGTCTGAACCAGGCACTTCATTTTTGGGATGAAGTGCTGTTTTAACAAACCAACACTCACAAGGCTGCATAGAATCCATGTTTTTCCTTTTCCCTCTCCCTTACAGTATCATGTCAGCTCCACCCACTGCAGAGTTGGAGCCCCTGGTGGATGGACAAGTGGCTCAAACTGATGAGGTAATATTGGGCAGTGCCTTTAAAATGCTCTGGTAAGCCTTACCAAAAAATCTGGGGTTTGTCCCATAACTGTTTTTTACTCTTGTATGTAACCATGCTTATTGACAAGCATGTTATAAACAATCTTAAAGCTGCCAGCAAGGCTTTAGTTTCTCACACCCGCCCTATCTGTGTTGACAATAGTTTCCAAAACAGCAAACTAACATTTTGTAATTATTTTAGGTTTTTAGGCACTTAGAAGGATGGGTGTTGTAAAATGCAGTTTGTTTTAAGTTTTTTTTAATATCAAAAGAAAGTCAGAGCCTTACTGCTATGAAAGTGACTGGTGGCAAAGCCCTCTTCTCCCCACACCCTTTTCTTTGCTATCCCTTTGGAAAGGAGAGGACTGATAAAACTACTACCTCTGTGGCCTCCAATCTCCCAATTCAGAAATATTCCAGTGGGTTTTTTTATTTCTGCTCATATTACTGTGTCTTTTTGACATTTTCATTTTGGTGTTTCTTTGATTTAGCTAGGTTATTTTAATTGCTCCATGAAAGTATTCATTAAAATTTGCAAAGTTAAGATTTTCAGTGACTTTCTGTGTGTGTGTGTGTTTTCAGGTAGATATGGGGATGACATATGCAGAGCTCTCAATCTATGGGAAATTAAGGAAAATTGCAAAGGCTGGACCATACAGTATGTTCTGTAAGCTGATTAATATGTGGAAGGAAATTTGTACTCCAAGAGAGGTAATATTCCAAAGAGAAAATAAAAATCTAATAGTTTTAATGCTTTTGCCAAAATAGAGTATGTTTGGAGAAAGTTCAGGTTCCTTTTAACTGAAAGGAATAGTTTCATTATTTTGTGTTTAGAGATTATTCTACAGCTCCAGCAGAATATGCTGGAAAAGCTGGTCTGCATCTCTTAAATGCAGCTTGTCTTGTGCTGCAGATTGTTAAAACAATTGTTAATTGGGTAATTTGAAAACAATTACTTCAGAATTATACCTCGGGGAAAATTGTTCTCTGAAATACAGATGACCAACTACTCTCGAAGCCTTTGGTTATGTGTTCTGAGAAAAAAAACGGCTCTTGGTTTGAAACAATATCTAGACTGTGTAAAGGTTGAAAACAGTCTCCAAAATACTGTGCTCCTCTAAATTTTTTTATTAAAACACTAAGGCACTTCATCTGATTAAAAGCTACATTCTTTGTACACCAGGTGGCATCCAAGGTTAAGCATTTTTTCAGGATGTATTCAGTCAACAGGCACAAAATGACCACCCTCACTCCTTCCTACCACGCTGAAAACTACAGTCCAGATGACAACCGCTTTGACCTGAGGCCTTTCCTCTACAACACCTCATGGTCCTGGCAGTTCAGGTGTATAGACAAGCAGGTAAATGCCCTCTGCTTCTGGAATGATTTTGTATTTAAATTATTTAAAGTGGGTCAAGCCTGCTTCCAGTGAATCTCCAGCAAAAGACAGCTAACATTTAGGGTAGCAGTTATTGCAGAAATAACTGTGATTGTTCTTTTCACATAACTGTGAGGCTAAATCCTCAGATTTCAGCGTAGGCTGTTCAGGTTCTTTTTTGTCGTACAGCTGTGAAAACAAGAAAAATTAAAAATAAAAGAATACATGTACTGAGGACAGAAAGTAATAGGTGTACCCAGACTCATGAAGTCCTGTGCTAATGGGAGAAACAAGCTTTTCTGTTTTGGTTTCAGTTCAGGACCTGTCTGAAGGGATCTGCTTAATTGCAGAATTAAGACGTGACCTACATCAGCGTGGAGAAAGCCAGTGTAAGAGACAGCAATTCTCTGAGTGCTTCTCCCACCTGATTCTGCAACAATTCCTTTTTTGAATCTCAAGTTAGTTGACTCACAAATACACTTTAGCTGAAACACAGCAGCAGTAATGGTACCATGCTCAGTTTGACCGCTAAGATGGGGAGGCGCTCAGGCAATTATTGGAACCATGCTTAACTTTTTATAGTTTTTAGCCACCCCTTCAGACTTATTTTAATGCCTCTTTTATGGCAGAAGTGCTGGGGTGAAGAATTTTAGCACCTTGAAGTTTTTTCTGCCAGAGATTTTACACTCCAGTTGCTTTTAAGAATATGTTTATACATGTAATAAAATATTAATTCCTTCATCTGTGAAATGCCAGACATGTTGTAATAGTATTTTACTACCTTGGAACCTGGGATAAAAGCTACCATGTGCAGTACTTTATTGTAAAGTATGTACGGTGGGGGATTTTTTACATCATATTGGGCTTTTTCCCACTGAAGTCCAGGACAAAAGTTCTTTTGGCCTCAGTGGAAATCAGGCAAAATGTTTTTGTAGGGTCTGGACCAAAATGTAATTATTTTATGCTTACAGTAAATGTGATTAAGATCTTTTAATGATGCAGGATATTGTTACACTCTCTAACTAGATTTGTACGTAATAGCAGTTGTGCTCTGCAAAGGTAGTGGCAATTGCAAATTATTCCTGGAAACTGGGAGACAAGTTTGGGGAAGATTTTATTGTATATAAAAGAAAAGATAAGAGTAACCTGAACTGGTAACTCCTGCAGCTCTTTGCAAGACTGGAAAATAATAACTCACAGTGGTTTGAGTCAAATCTGTCCTATTCAAGAAAAGGAATAGAAGAAGAGTTTCCTCTTATTGTAGGTGTTCAGCACAATTGTAATTCTGAAGAGAATCACTCTCTAGGCAGTGTCTCACTGATGATTCTGCTCCTGGTTCTCAATCGACACCTAAGATTTTTCTGGCACAGTAACAGGACTGTGAAAATATGGCATAACTTGACATAAAACCAATCTTTAGTTAGATCATGCCAGGTTTTCCTGTAAGAGAGTCATGTTACAGCTGGAGCTCATTTGTGAATGGAAACAACTTGGAGTGCTAATGATAGAGAAATCGGTTGGAATTGTACTTTTCTGCTCTGGATGTCTGTAGTGTAGTCAAGCCAGTTTAGTTATCCACTCATTTTTAGTGCAAAATTCCCTTCGTATTTGCTGCAGAAGGAACAGGGGTAAAAGCAATTTGAGAGCATAGCATTTGCTGGGAATTGCCAGATTTGCTCTTGGAGTCTGTTGTTCAGTACCTGGCCGAGGGGGTTTAGAACAGCCCAGGAACTCTGGCAGTGCTGTCTGTAGCTTCTGCCTTGGAGCTGTGTCTGAAGTAAAGGGTTTGTGGTCAGAGCACTTCCAGGTGCCAAAATGTTCGCTGGGATTTTAATAGCTGGCATAATTTGAAGGAACTATGATGCAGCTCAGAAGACAGCTGGCACATCTGCCCACAAGGATGAGATATCTGCAGGCTGTCTTCTGCTTTTTCCAGTGTCACACCACAAGATTAGCTGCATTTGGTCAAACCAAAGGATTTCTCCACTTCATAAAAGCCTGATGTTTGTGTGTCTCTTTTACAACCACAGTAGCAGATGTTGATGGAAGAACAAGCTTATTTTTACTACTGAATTGGTTTCCTTTTTACTTGCAGGTATCCAAGCTAGAAAAAAAGGAAGGAATTTCTGTAGTTGAAGACGTGGACTGACTTCCTGTCTTGTTTAACTGTGGTAATTAATTTGCCAAACAGAATGTTCAAAACTGGATTATACTGTAATAATGAGCAGGGATGACGTGCTTAACCGTTCTTGAGCTGACCATTGTAATCAATTTTTTTTACTGAGTCCCTGTTTTACTCTCAATATACTTAAAATGTAGTTTGGCTAAGGGATCATTTATTAAGGATTTTCTTCAACTTCTTGAGTTAATTGCATTTAATTTAAAATATTTGGATAATCATAAATAAACCCAGGGTGGTCTTTTGTTTGGTTCTGATAATTTGGATATGACTTTTGAGTATCACTCAGCTGAATGTGTAAAATTGTAACAGTTCTGGCATGTGCTGTTGAGGGGGAAAAACTCACCTTACTTTGCAATAAACTTGTAATTTTGTCATGCTAATTGACTGAGTTCTTATTCTACATGTTTTTTATTTACCTGTCACTGGCTTTGGAGACTGGTCCAGTGTTTTGAGTGGCCATAAGGTCTAACTCAGCAAAGTATTGGAAGCATGTCTATCTTGAAGCAGATGGGTAATCTTGATGTTAGTGGGATTGAATTTAGAGTTCAGCTTCTTGTTTTGTTTGAATATTGCAGAACGAAGTATAAAACAAGTATCTTCTGAGCTCAATTAGAGTGTTATCCACATCCCACCTACTTGCAAAAACTTAATTTTTAACTTCATGACTTCAAATGATCTTTTAAATTTGTTCAGTGCTGTGGAGCAATAAAATAGGATGGGCTTGTTCCTTTGCCTGAGGCCCTTTTCATTTAATGTTTGGCTGTTCCCATTTCTTTCTTAAACCTTGAATTGAAAGGTGCACTTCTAATAAGGAAAACTAGAAATGCATTTCTGCAGTTCTGTACAAACAACATTGTTAACTGCAACAACAGGAGAACTTAGGCCCAGTGATTTATTCTGTTAAAATAGTCTTACATTGTGCTAGTGGAACACGTCTGCTAAAAAGGGCACATTCTCCACATTTGTTTTCCACAACTCTGGAGTTGATTCACTTGGAGTTAAAGATGCTGCATTGTTCATTGTTTGTAATTTAAATGTGTAACTAACTTACCCTTAATGGGTGCTGCTGGTAGGAAGAATGGAAGAGCCCAGCAGTGATTTGCCTTCCTTCACAGTTAGCTGGGCACTTCCACTTCCCATTCCATCCAGAGGGAGTGGATGAATTCTGAAGAGAAGTTCAAGAATTTGTTGTATATTTGAAGACTTCTTCTTTCTTTGTTTCCTCCAGAAATTACTGGTTTCTCTTTCTGGACAATCACAGAAGAGGAAAGAGGAGACATTTGCTTTCATTCAAATAAAAAATAATAGCACAAAAATACAATATTTACACGTCTCCTGTGTTGTTACAGTTAGTGTTAGTGTTGCTACCCTGATTATTTCAGACACTCGTCTTTCTTAGCAATGGCATTTACAGCACGTGTACAAATTGCATTTTATTTCTTGCCTGCTAATGCTGACTACAGATTGTACCAGGTCACTCCTATTTTCCTTTCACTATCCAGAAATTTTCACTGTGTCTGTTCCATCTGATGCCTCTAGTTCAACTATTATCAACAGTTAACTCCAATGTTATCAGTGCATTGTTTCCTATGAGAATGGGAAATAATTCTAATGTGTAGCTGATGATGTTCACTTTTTACTGGAGACAACTTGTATTGGGTTTGTGTGGCCAGGTTTTAGTGGGGGAGGGCTATAGAAGTGGCTTCTTTGAGAACGTCCTGGAAGCTTCCTCTGTGTCTGGCAGAGCCAGTCCCAGCTGGCTCCAGGATGGACCTGCTGCTGACTGAGGCCAAGGCATCCAGTGATGGGAGTAATGCCTCTGATAACAGATTTAAGAAGGAGAAAAAGGTATTGTGCAGAAGTAATTGCAGCCAGAGAAGAGCAGGGTGAGAATATGTGAGGGGAGCAGCCCTGCAGCCAGCCAGGTCAGGGCAGGAGGAGGGCAGGAGGTGCTCCAGGCACTGGAGCTGAGGTTCCCCTGCAGCCCCTGGTGAGGCAGCTGTGTCCCTGCAGCACACGGAGGGCACAGGGATGCACAGATCCACCTGCAGCCCATGGAGGGGCCACACCAGAGCAGGGAGATGCCCAAAGGAGGCTGTGAACCATGGGAAGCCCATGCTGGAGCAAGGTCCTGGCAGGGAGCTGCAGACCCATGGAGAGAGGAGCTTGCCCTGGAGCAGGTGTCCTGGCAGGATTTGTGGCACCGTGGGGAACCCACAGTGGAACACGTGAAGAACTGCAGCCCGTGGGAAGGACTCGTGTTGGAAGAGTTGGTGGAGGACTGTTCTCTGTTGGAGGGAAACCCCCACGCTGAAGGAGGGGAAGGACTCATTGCCCTGAGGAGGAAGCAGTGGGAGAAACAATGAGAACTGACCATAATCCTGTGCCCTGTCTCACTATGCCACTGAGGGAGAGGGGTAGAGAATCAGGAATAAATTTAAGCCCAGGAAGGAGGGAGGGCTGGGTTGTTTTTAGGATTTGCTTTATTTCTCATTATCCTGTTTTGATATGGTTGGTAATAAATTAAAATAATTTTGCTGTGTTGATTCTGTTTTGCTTGTCATGGTATTCAGTGACTGACCTCTCCCTCTCCTTAATTTATATTTTCTTTCCATGTCCAGCTGAGGAGGG